>PVJA010013257.1:0-49948 GCA_004027025.1 Myocastor coypus | reverse complement strand
GGGCCCGGGCGGGATGGCTCAGTGGTCTAAAGCGCCTGCTTGGGAAAGCTTGGGCGGCTTCAGGGACCGCGGTTCAATCCCCGGCACCACATGCTGCGCCAGCTCTGCCCTTGGGGCAGGCTGAGCCGGCCATAAAAATGAATGAACAAACAAATAAAAGTTCTGAAACAAGAAAAATAAATAAATAAAATAAAAAATTCTTTAAAAAAAAAAAAAAAATCATCTATGTGTTAATGCATCCTACTGTAAATATTAAGAACTATTCCGATCTTGACATTGACAGGAAAAATCTTTTTCTGTTGGGGAAAATTCATCAGTTTTGCTTAAAAATTAAAACTTTTAACAATATGTTTATTTAATTGAAAATCATATCTAGTAAAAAATAAGAATAAGAAAAGTTTCCTTTATTAGAAGGCTATTTAGGGCCAGGACTCCATATCTTATTTATTACTGAATCCACAAAGCATAAAGAGAGCACAGAGCGCACAGTAAATGTTCGGTAAGCACTTGTTCAGTAAATATACAGAGGTTAAGAAAACCACTGCTTGTTTCTCTAAAGAGATGAGCCGCCAGCACAATTTCCATTTAGTAGCACCATTTCTCCATGTGATTGTCAAGAATGTTCCATGCACTGCTGATATTTAGATGGATCTGTACTGAAATGTTAGTAAGTCTTTTTGCATAAAATGCCCTCTAGGGCTAATCTAACAAGATCAGGAGTTATTCCCCTCAGAAAGGCATGGAGGGCAGATCTGTTCTCCTTCCCCTGCCAACACAAATGACTTCAAAGATGCACTCATTAGACAAGCATTTGATAAATACCTGCCAGGTGCAATGCACAGATGAAGACATTTTTTTTTTTTTTTAATGAATTTAGGACAGCCTTTCCAAGGTCTAGATTCTCACAATGTGTGGAGATCGGACTCTTAGTGATTTTTCTGTTTTCGGCCTCCCAAGTGCTGGGGTTACAGGCGTATGCCACCATGCCCAATCTCGATCACCATCTCCGTGCGCCCCCAGGGATAGAGCTGGCATGGCAGGCCAGGAATCAAACCCTGGTCCCTGCTTTCTGTCTAAGCCGAAACTTTAATCCACTGAGCTATCTGGCTGGCCCTACAGATGAAGGCCTTTTGACAGAGCTGTCACTTGGTCATCAGCTTCTGCCAGGGTCTGTCCTGCCTACCTCCCTGTGTAATCTTACATGGAAAATCTGAGTTAGTTATTTAACCTCACCGTGGCCAGGAGGTTTACTAGAAAGGGCCCAGCACAGCTCAGCCTCACCTGAAGGGCCGCTCCCCGCCCAGGGGGGAGGTGGCAGTACTCCAGCTCTTCCGGTATTCCTCTCGCTCTGCTTTCTTCTTTCTCAGAGGAGCCGGGACATAGGCCGTCTGGTTGCTCTTGTTCGGGAGGTACTGGTTAAAAGGCACTGCTGATTTTGGCTCACCGTGGGAAGTCCGCCTTGCTGACATGTCATCCTTCTTCACGTCTGGCAGCTTCCGATGTGGCAAGTCAGATTCAGAGTCACTGCCTCTCCCTGGGCAAGAGAAGGTGGATGCTAAAGAAGCATGTGTGGTGAGCAGTGAGCATGCGGTGGCACACCCACAGGGTTAGGGACCTCGCTGCATCTGTGGTTCTGGGGATTCCCTCCTTAATCACTTAATAAACCTAAATTATTAGTCTAAATTGCCCTACATTTCTGCAAAAATAATAGAAAGTTCTGCAAAACATTCTTAATTCTAATCAGGAAAAACAAAAAGTAAGAAACAAAATTAAAGATGAAATAGATGTAAGCCTAACTGTATCTGGAAATTATAGCAAGAAACACATTGCCAGCAGAAATACACGCCCTTGAAATCTTATGACTGTCGAAACAAGAAACATGAAGTCACCAAAGGAGTTCTTACCAAGCTCCCACCACACATCTTCTATTGTGCCAGACATTCTGACAAATAAGAATTCTGCAGTTTTGTCTTTGAGGTACCTTCCATCAAACCATGAAATACCAAGAAGTAGAAAGATAACAATAGGAGTTTAGAAAAGTAACCAATCTAGATTACACTGACAGCTTGCCTTCTGAGAAGCCACAGGGTATTCCGCTGGCTCCCACAGCTGGGGACCGTCTTCCCTTCCTACAGTTTTTATGGCCTCCAGCCTGGTCTTCCTTCCTGGGGTTTTACCTTTCCTACCTTATCCTTGGAGAATGAGGGCTACAAAGTGCTCACTGTGATTTTTCTTAATCACACTGTCTCTGCCCATGCACACGGCATTCATCCTCAGACTACTGGACGAGCAAGGGAATTGTTTTGGCTTAAAGGGTGGCCTAGACAATGCTAAGAAATTCAGCGTTGCCAGCCTCAGCCTTCTGTTCAACATCAGCCCCAGCCACTACACAGTATTCTCGTTTCTTCTTATTCATCTCATCATACTTCGAAGACCTTCTAGAATGGAGCTATCATTATGATAAATGCTATCATGTAAGTAACTGCTGCTGTGATGTGGGTTGAAAATTCTTAATGAGTGACACCATTTGGAAATTCTGTAGATATTATGGAATTGTATCTTTTTATTCTTTCAAAGAGCTTTAATGCCGGGCGTGGTGGCTCACACCTGTAATCCCAGCACTTGGGAGGCTGAGGCAGGAGGCTCGCTGCAAGTTCAAGATCAGCCTGGGCTACAAAAGTGAGCTCAAAGCCAGCCTGAACTGCACAGTGAGACCCTGTCTCAAAAAGCCCAAATAAAAAAAAATTGTACAATTCAAAGAGCTTTCACCTAAGAGCCAGGCTCACCTGGCAGCACAGCACATCCGTTTATGTCTGGCCCCCAACATTTTGAGCTCTGCCACTTGTAAGGCTCCTGAGATTTTGCACATATTATTTCACAGCTTTTGGCCTGTTTTCCAATCTGTAAAATGGGATAATACTATCATCACCTATTTCAGTGGAGTGCCCGAAGATTGTACCCATGGAAAACTATCAATATAGTACTTGGCACCAAGGGGTCAAGAAATGCTGCCTCCTTTCTCTGCCATCTCAGTCCTGGAGCTATCAGACGTGAGCTGTGGGCTCCTAGTCTCACCCAACACACTTTATTCTCCTTTTCTGTAAAAACAGGGATAAAATGATTTTCCCCAGATATTATTACATGATATACTAACTTTTAAAAGACAGGAAAAGTTAAAGGGATTGCTCATAACTTGTTCATTGTTGTAGGTGAAATATTCAGATTATGAATTATTCATGTGGCTTGCTTTGTGTCTCCTTCCAAAACCTTGACCACTTCATTACTTGCTAATATTCAAGAATTAGCATTTGTTGCTTAGCACCTTCCTACTCCCAGGGCTTTTAATTATTTCAGTGTCTAACTAAATGTTTACAGCTCTCTGTGAATTACTTCATAAACAAACACTGATACCAGTTTGCCTTGCCAAACTCATAGATTTGCTTCCCCACTTGATATCACCTCTATTTTATTAAAGTGGAAAAAGGCCCAGAAAGGTCAAAGGAGCATTCTCTCCATAGCTGGGTAGTGACAGCTCTGGTAAGCTAGATTTTGTTCTCTGGATGCCCAAAGATCTTTCCTTTGTAACACACTTCTCTTAGAAAAATGTTCTCTGTTTAAACTTTTCAAAGTAGGGGAAGTATTACACTGTGAGGAATACCTGAGAATGATTCTTAAAGCAACTATAAAAGCTTCAGAGTGGATGAGAGTTGCCTCAGATCCTCCAGTTTCAAAGAGTCTTATCTGTACACAATATTTAAAATGTATCTATAACATGCTGATTAAAAGTCTCAGAATACTGTTTCACACATAAGTACATCACTTTGGCCCCTAATTATTCTTTGATGATTGTATTCAACAAGCATTTTAAGAAATGTTAGCTTGCAAGTATATCAAGTCAAGTGGCTGAGTTGAGAGAGGTGTAGTTTAAGATGCTCAGAAATTAGGCTCTCACTTCTGTTCCATCAAGCAGTAGTTCTCTGACCCTAGAAATTTAAACTCTCTGAATCTCATCTTGGCATGCACAGAGATGATAATACCACTCTCCAAGAGTGTGAAATAAGGTGACAAGAAAGTGCCTTGGAAGAGGCTGCCATGGTAAACCTTCAGCAGGTCATCTTACCTTACCTAAGGCTAGGACTTAAAAAGAGTTTGATGTCATTTCATCTTACCAACAAGCACATTTACTAGGGAGACCTCTCCATGTATATCTAAAGTTAGAAAGTGAAATGGCATAGGATGATGGTATTATTTATCAAAGTCTGATCTTCCTTTCCATGAGACTACTTTCCTCTCTATCCAACAATCAGGGTGCTCTATTTCTTTAATCATATCTGTGTCTATAAAGCACAGTCCCAATGCTCTACCACTTTAATACATTCAGTTCTTATGTCTTTTTTAAACACATTTCATATAAAATATAAGAATATTCATTTAACATAGTGCACCATGTTTATAAAATGTGGTATTTATTTAAAAGTAACTGAGTGCCTCTCCTCTCCAAAGAACCTCATTAAGTAGTCCTGGAAGGGATGCTAAGGTAGGTGAGAAAGGAACTGGGCACCTAGCTGGCAACAGAGTTTGGCTAAATCAACCCTGAGATAGGTGGCACCCCACCAGGAAGCTCTGAGACCAACTCAGAGAACCACAGCAGCTCTTAAGAATGGACCTCTTGCCAGTTTTCTCTGAGTGTATCAGCGGGTGCCAATAATAATAAAATAAAAGGTCTTCATACTGATCCAACATTGAGTTGAAGAATTTCATGGCAGGCTTGGTTTAATTGGTTGTGAGCCCTACAAAATAAATTTTCTACACCTAAAGCGAAGTTCTTCCAAATTTGGAAGTGTATATTAGGACCAGCAATCTCCTTGATTAGCATCATTTGAAAAAAATACTGTAAACTCTTACGAAATCCAACATGTATTTGGCTAAAATTATACTCCTTTTTTAAAAGGTAGATTAAAAATGTGTTATTTTCTTTAAAAACCTCATTAGGTCTTGATTAGTTACAGGAACATAAGCCTTAAGGTATCAAGCTGATTGGTGAAATCTGTGTAAGATACTCTTTCATGCTGGTGTTTCACAGAGCTCCATTTCATGTTATTCTTTAGAGGAGGAAAGTATTTATAAACAGTCTAGTTTACCAGTCTTAATTGCTGCAAACTAAACTGCACCACAGTACATATTAGTATAATATTAGTAATCACCATTTCAAGGACTCAAATTCCTTCAAGATGTGATTTGTTATAAATTCTGAATCCATGAAAGTGGTTGACAGAATAAAAGTTCTTAATCCCAGCACTACTGAGGCTGAGGCGTGAAGATCATCAGGAGTTTAAAGCCTATGTGGGCTACAAAGTGAGTTCAAGGCCAGCCTCAATTGCATATCAAAACCTTGTCTCAAAAAGACAAGTAAATAAATAGATAAAATTAAAAATAAAGGTCTATATTATAAGCCACAAAACACTAATGTGAAAAAAACCCCACACTTTTATAAAAGAAATTGGAACAAGGTGGATAAAATAGATCACATTTTGTAAAACTAAATCTACTATGTGGCTATATTAAAGCCTAATTAGATCATAGATCTGGTATTTAACTTTAAGTGCTGTGGGTGGTACCTTAGATGTCAAGTAAAACTTTAGAAATGTTTTTCAATTAGTTTACAGTGGCCCATGGAATTCTTTAGGAGTCATATATTACATAGCCCAAAGGCAAATCTATTTGCTAAAAAGTTTAAATCCTAAACGAAAGCATCAGTTCAGTCATTTTAGAATGAAATGTCTCTTACACGAAGATAAATTATGTTTAAGACCATAGTAAGTTTTGGACTCAAACTCTTTGAGCCTAATATTGTTAGACCATTTTATTGACAGTGATTTTTGCCACTCAAAAACACTGGGGCTCTTACTTTATATTTGAAAGGCTCATGTGTAAACTAAGGATAAGAAGGAGAGGCTCACAGCTCCATGAGAGGACTAAGTGCAACTATATTGCTCTCCAAATCTGTGTTGAGGATTGAATAAGATACTGCATGTTGAGTAATGCACTGAGAAACCTGAATACATTAAACACTTAAGTATTCGAATCATAGAATTTTATAGTCAAAAGGCACCTTTTAGCCTGCTCAGAGAGTGCACATAAGTCCAGTCAATACCACTAACCAAGCAATACATAAAAAATAGAAGCAACTAAGCTTCCACTAGCCTTGGTCTTTCTACAAAGTTTATGCAAACAAAGTCAAGCCACATTCATTTTCTACAAATAAAAGGATGCAAGATAACTAAGGCAAGTAGCTTCTAAAAGGCAGGCACTAAATTTATATCAGGTTACAGGACCACACAGTTTTACAATGAAAAATGATCGTTCCATACAGGTGATATAAAATTCATGGGATTTAAATCAAATCCATCCTCAGGGCCAACAGGCAGCTTGGCTTGTGCACGACATATTAGCGGGCACATGCACTATGCCTGCCAGCCAGCCAGCCAGCCAGCCAGGTACCAGAAATATCCACTAGGTTGGGAAAAATGTGCCAGTAAGAGCTATGCAAGCCCAAGCTTTCGAACTTTCCTAAGCATATGCAATACATTTCCTGTTTGCTGGAAGTTGGTCCACTTTCACTTTGACAGTACGGGACTCACTAAAACATTTCCCTCTCTCATACCCTGAGTATATAAAGTTTAGTACACTTTATGAGCTAATGGTCTGCACAGTGTCTTGACTCCCTGAGGCCAGGAGAGAAATGATGTAACACATTTTCCAACAGAAGATAGGCTCACTTGTGCGGTGCTCAAATAAACTGCTGGCAGAGACAACCAAGACTCTCAGAACCATAAAAACCAACATTCAGAGACTTTTTCCACCAGCTTAGAGAAGTACTGGCTTCCAGCAAGATGGACAGGCAGCCTGCTTTCCCAGCAACCATGCAATCCTTTTTAATGATTAATTCTAGCATTTATGGCTTATGGTGACTCCAACCTACCATCACTGCTTCCCCTGAGCACTACATCTGGCGAAGGTGTCTGCCGGGAGCGGGAACCAAAGGAGTCCAGGCTGTCGAAGGAATCATCCCTGCCATGGCGAGGAGGGGAGAGGGAGTCACTGCGCTCGGAATCCCAGCAATCAATGTAGCCACTGTCTCGGATACTGCGCTTAGGACTCTCAATGTCATCAGTCTCCTGCTCCAAAACAAAGCAAAGGAATTACAAACATCATCACAGCAAACACAGAGCCTACAAGAGTAGGAACATGGTCTCCAAAAATCCTGCGCATCACATTAGCATGGAAAGGCTGTGGGAACCAGCTACAGGGGCGATGAGCACTGATGAGTCCCTTAACCTTTCTCAGCCACATTTTCTTAACCTGAAAATCATGCACAACATTAGAAACAATGCTCAAATATCATACACCTCAATGTTCAAAAAAAAAAAAAAAAGAAAAGAAAAGTAATAAAGTTTAGATTTATAAGAATGCAAGGATTAAAACCAAAGCAGCAGCAAAACCAAAACAGCAAAGCTTCAACCTTGACTTGTCTTTCTGAGTCCATGGCTGCATGTCTGTTGGGGAACCCAGCCCCTAGCCTAGCCAGGCAACTGCTCCTGCTATCTGGCCGAGGAAGGCAGCATTTGTTTTTGCAGCAGCATCAGCTCTGTAAAATCCTGGAGCATCATGTTTCCATCTCCTGCTACCTTGGAGGGAAATTCCTGCTCTGAAAGGGAGCTGTCCTTCCGAGGCAAAATGTTAAAAAAAAAAAAAGCAATGAAAAATATGCAAAATGCTTTTCCTGATGCCTCAAAAGAATCCAGGCATGCTTTCGCTCTCGGCCAGCTCTTGGCGCTGAGGGAGCCCAGAGCGCTTGGGGCTGACCCACATGTTTGGAGCAGTGAGAACAATGGCTGTCTTTGACAGGCTGTGATTATAAATTCTTTCCAGCACAAGCGGCACATACTAAAACACTGCAACTCCAGCAGAAGAAAGGTCAGTCAAAGCCATCCTCACCCTTAGATTATAATAAAAGCCTTATTCCCGCCAGTGTCCTAGCATTCATCACAGTGGCCCAGGCTGATGAAAACAAAAATAACTCCAGTCACTCAAAGATAAACCTCAGTTTAATATCCTGCAGACTGTTGCTAATAATCAGGATTGTGGATAACACCGGCAGAGGGATATGTTCTCATCCACGGAGATGGAATGTCACACTGTGGATCTCCTGGGGTGCTCATGAAGATCCCTTCCAAGTTCCCAGTCAAAGGATAAATAAATAAATACTGTTCATATTAGCACTTTTGGAAACTGGTTGAGACCATCTAAGATGCCTTACAGGAGTCAACGCCTTTGCAGGACGTGCTTTTGCTGCTGTTTCTATCAGTTATTTCCGGGTCCTCTGACACATTCACTGTGGGGGCACTGGGAAGGATGACATGCCTATAATTCTCAACACACGTGCAGATTTTGCAATAAGAGAGGGGAATGGACTGCAGGACAAGGGCCGGCTGAAAGTCCTGTCATCTTGCAGCCTCTGCATGGAGGACCTGGTTAAGGCCCCTGAAGAATAGATCAACAAATGGCCGGGGTGGACACAGGTAACATGATCCGCTTCAGGAAGGCAGAAATTCCAGTTATAGAAATCAAGGTGTTTTACTAGCAGGTCTAAAGTTAACCAGAACTTGGAACAAAATCCAGGACCAAGAGTTGAAAAAAACAAAACAAAACTGGTGGTTCACTGAAAATGTATAGACCGATATCGGATATGGTTTTTTTTTTTTTTTTTTTTCTTGTTTCAGAACCTTTATTTGTTTATTCACTCATTTTTATGGCTGGCTCAGCCCGCCCCAAGGGCAGAGCTGGCACAGCATGTGGTGCCGGGGATTGAACCGTGGTCCCTACAGCCGCCCAAGCTTTCCCAAGCAGGCGCTTTAGACCACTGAGCCATCCCGCCGGGCCCCTCGGATATGGTTTTGAATTGAATTTCTTTGGAAATATGAGCCATTACCTTGAAATATTTATAGGCCTATGGATAAAAAATGAAGGTCACTTTGATTGAACATTTATTCTATGTCTAGGGCTGTGTGTGATGCTTTTTGTACATGACGCTGTGTAGTCACACAAACACCCGGTGATATGGTCAGTCTGCCCTTATCTTATAGATGAGAAAAATAAGAAGTAGAGAGGTTGGACTGGGGAGATAGTTCAGTGGCCTAAGTGCCTGCCTGACAAGTGCAAGCAGCAAGGTCCTGAATTTGATCCCGGACATACAAGAAGAAAGAAGAAAGAAGAAGAAGAGAGGTTGAGGGGTTGAATAACTAGACTGAGATCATACAGTTAGTGGTAAAGCTTTGACTCTAAAACAGGATTCTGGCTCTAAATTCCAAATGATAAAACCTAAAAACAGCCAGTCACCTTTGATGCAGTTACGGCTGTCCCATCAGATCTGCTCTGTTATCAGGTTTTCCTCTCTGCCCCTGGGTGTTTACCCCCCCACCCACCCCTTTCACAAGGGATGGTGCTAATCTGGATAATGTCCTCAGCCCAGTGCCCTTTATGACTAGCTCATTCAGCTATAAATTTTGCACAAGAAACACTGCTTGGGGTAATGCTTAAGAGCATGGTAGGAAATGGACTGAGTTTAAATCCTTGCTCTGTGCCTTGCCAGCTGTGTGACCTAAAGCAAGCTATTTTACCCTGGCAGCCTGCATCTGGACAATGGGGCCAGTGCTGTCACTTGTCTCCAAAGGAGGCTAGGAGAGTGAATTGTGCCACTACATCAAAAGCAGAAAAATTCATAATACAGAATAAGTAACAACACCTGCCATAGTCATGGTTAGTATCTATATAAATACTATAAACTTACAGTGCTTATTTTTTGTCTTCCCTTCTAGGAAATAATGCCCATAAGAACAGGGAATGTATTGATTTCTGCATAATACTGTGTCCTGGTACATAGAACACAGTACCTGGTACATAGACTATGCTAAGTCAATATTTTTGGAATGAATCACGGGGCAGGGGTTTTGGCTCATGGGTAGAATGCTTGCCTAGCAGGCTGGAAGCCCTGGGTTCGGTACTCAGCACCACAAACAGAAAATAAACCTCCCCTTAAAAAAAAATTCAACCAAAAAAATGCAGTAAAATTAAAAAAGACCGAAAACAAATAAGGCAACTGGAATGAATCACTTCCACAACTGAGCAGAGAACAAGTGATCACGCTGGAAAATTGGTACCCTTGACACGTTAGCATAGTCATATAAATTTCTATAAACTTTTAAATTGAGTTAGGAAAACACCTTCACACACATGGTACTCTTTTCTCTCCTTTCACACTTCTATCCCATATCTGCACGTCCTGGGCCCAGTTTCCCATCAGAGAGGGCAGACACCCAGGAATGTGGGCCACTGGTCACATCTGGAAGTGACATGCCTACAAAGTGCTGGCTGCAACTTTACAAAACTGGATGTTTGAAAAAACAATATCAGAATGGTTTGCCCCAAGGCCTGTCCACCCCCACCCACAAACCACAGGAGAAGAGCCAGGAGGAAAGGGAAAGTCAACATATTTCTTGGAGCTTCTGCTGCTTTCTCACAGCTATAGTTATGGGAAAGAAAAACAGCAAGGCTTCCATGTCCATGGCTGTGCAGGGAGCCAAGAATAAACCCTTGGGCCCAGGTCATGGGCTGGGAGGTGGTGGCACAGCCAGTCTGGCAGTAAAATCCAGGCATCGTGGCTCCCCTTGACCAAGCTGGTACCCCATGAAGGGGTAAAGCAAGAGATGAGCTCTCCAGACAGGAATAGTTGTGACTATTCAATGAACATACAGTTTTGGTGGCCTTTATGGCATCCCTGAAAATGCACTTTTGGGGAACGGGGAAAATGTAAACCTTCACAAAGGGCGATGCAGCCTAAGACCTCCCTTTGTGGGCTCTAATAACACTGTTGTGTGCTTTTCACTTGTGGCTGGGTAGCCTTCCTTCTTTAACAGAGCACTCTGAGGAAGGCAAATAGGACTGGAATAAGTTTGCTGTGCTGCTCTAATAAGACTGTGTTAATGAAAAGGGGAGAGATACTAGTTTCCACAAAATCTCTGTACTATTTCACTCTGTTCTCTCTCTCCCCCTTTTGTGAGAATGAGAACGAGCAAGGGTCAGTGGATGTCTTATGATATCCGAGAATCTCTACATACCTCATTGTACCACATCACATTTTCTGCTTCCTTTGTAATTCACAATATAGCGTAGGTAGGTCCTATTCTAAAGTGTTGAGGGCTCTAATTTTCCAATCTGTTCACTTATTCTCCACCTCCCTATTTGGTTGTAGAAGTGATTCATTCCACAAATATTTACTTAGCATATTCTATGTGCTGGGTACCATGTCCTGGGGACACAGTATTATGCAGAAATCAACACCCTGTTCTTATGGGCATTAGTTTCTAGAAGAGAAGACAAAGAAATACAGAAATATACCATGAACACAAAGTTGGATGATAAATAGGATGAAAAAATAGAGCAGGTCAAGGGAGGAGAGGCTGATGGCAGGATTCTCTAGGGTCTGCCTCTGTCTGCCACCCTGCCGCCTCTTCTTCATTCTCTCTTTCTATCGATGCCCTCATCTGTAAGCCTCACATAGTGACCACAGTGACTGGCACAGGAATGGGACAGCACCGTCCCAGGAACTGTACACCTGGGGCTATGGGAGGTGTTCTCTTGCCTTTCTGGGGAAGGACTTAAGAGCCAGTGACAATGCCAGTGGCCACATTCCCTATTACAAGGGTCTGTGGGAGGGAGAGTGAAATCAAGAAGCAATCAGAAGAAATGTGGAAAAGCTGCGGAGGAAGAACCACATCGATGACCGTGGGGCTCCAGTCCCTATGGTACTGACTCCTCAGTCTCAGTGCTATGGACCAAGAGTTGTTCCGTCTAAATGCCCCTTGGGTGGGAGGCCTTCCCTGACACACCCAGGCTCAGTGAAAGGCCACTGTCACCCTGTTTGCAGTGACTCCTCAGGGATGCAGCAGGAGCAACAATCTGTGAGCATCTACTACGTGCTAGGTTCTATGAGAAGAGACTCACATGTAGGGGTGTCTTAGTTGCTTTTCTCACGTTGCTGGGACAAATACCCAACACCCAAAATGAAGGAAGGTTATTTAGCTCACAGTTACTGGAGGTTTCAGTCCATATTCAGCTGGCCCAAGGCTGAGTGGAACAGGGCAGAGAGTATCCACTTCATGGTGGTAGAATAGCAACAATCGTGACAGAGGCAACTGACCAACCAGGGCAGCAGAGAGCAACAACAGCCTAGTCGGTCTCTCTGCCTCTCTTTATATTGCATTCAGGCTCTCCACCTCAGCCTATCCGCCTTAGGCCACACCCGTAATCCCAGAAGTACTCAGACCCATAATCTCAGTGGATAGTGAGTCAAGTCTCAAACTCTAGAAGTCCCCGCCCGATAATTACATGAGGCTTTGTGGGGGGACAACTAGACATAAACCATAACAAGGAAGCATCACCTAGCAGAGCTTCCTGGGTTTCCCTATAGTTAGCAATCTTAGGTACCTTTCTTCCATGGAAAATTGAGTGTAAAATATTTCTGACTATTGTGCCTTGTGAAAGAAAATGTTTCAATTAAATGTTTTAATGTTTCAAATTTATCTCAGCTTAAATATGTACACAAGAGACTGTAGTATTCCCTTA
This sequence comes from Myocastor coypus, assembly GCA_004027025.1. NCBI lineage: Eukaryota > Metazoa > Chordata > Mammalia > Rodentia > Myocastoridae > Myocastor > Myocastor coypus. The sequence continues at coordinate 37,264 of PVJA010013257.1, read as the reverse complement.
ATATTTGTAATCCCCTCCTTTAGTAAAAATATCCATGACTTTCAGCTGAAGCAATGTTTGCTTTCCCATAACTTCTTTTGCTAGGTATGAATACGTGACAAAATTCAAGTCAATAGGATGTAAGCAGGGGGTCATTTTACTATGTTTGATGCTGCTATAACAGAATGACACACACTAGGAAATTTATAAAGAAAAAAATATCTCTCATTGTTTGGAAGGCCATGAAGTCCAATGTCAAGGTCCTGGCTTCTTCTAGGAGCCTGCATAACAAGGCAGAGGATATGAGGTGGCTAAAGAGCACACAGCAAAAGTGATTCACTTTCCTAAAAGAAAAGGAACCCACTCCAGCAGTGACAACACCAACGTGCTCCTGAGGATGCCTCTGTGACTCAGCTACCTTTTAAAGACCCCACCTCCCAGCACAGTACTGTAGCAATTAAATTTCAGCATAAATCCAGCAGGGGACACTCAAATCATAGCAGGGATGTAGTGTGCAACATCCAAGAAATTTGTCTTAAGGGAACATGTAGACTGCTACTGCCCCCTCCCCTCACCATGACTCTTTCCCCCTGACTTGAATGTGGACATGGCAGGAAAGACTAAGCAATTAGCTTGACCTAGTAGGGGAGAAGACATGGTGATGCACAAGAGAGAGAAACCTGGGCCTCCCGACACGGGACAGACCTGGAACACCCCTGGACTCCTCCTGTCCAGGCTTTCTTTATAGGACGTAGTAATACCTACCTAACTTTAGCTATTATTATGAGTTCTTTTACAATTGAACACAATCCTAAGTGATAAAGTGAGAATAATTTATAGATAAATCAACTATTTCCAGATGCTTGGGTCAATCAAAGGGGTTAGGGCTTTTACTCCCAATTTTGTATGGTGACAGGGTATAGTGCAGCTGGCCTAGTTAGTGACAGTCACACTTTGTTTTGGGATTTGAACCACATGGGGTCCTGTCATGTAGTTAAAGAGGGTAGCAGCTATTAACGCCAAGTCACTTTTAGGCAGCTAAAGTAACTGTCTCAGTAGAAAGGAGACAGGCGAAGTGAAGGAGCCAATAGCTGATCACACTATAGGGGGCTAGACAAGCAGCAAGAACATCCAATAATGTGAAAAAGCAAATCCTAAGAGTCCAACATGGGAATTATGAGGTGGACCTTCAAACAGCTTAAACCAATGACCCATACATTAGTGTTCAAGTCTAAATTTAACAGAAAAACAAACATTTAGACTTCTCATAGCCAGATTAGAATTTTCCTTTGTAGTTCTCTTAAGGATAGTGTGAGATGGAAAATTAAAGGACAAATGAGGTTAAGAAACAATATGTTGAGCCTTGCCATGAGGGTGTTTATTTTCACAAGAATTTGAAGAACTTTGTATATGTGTGCCATGATCCGTATGAATGCTTTGTCTGCTTCTTAGTACATAAGCCAGACTAGCTTTGGCCAGTAAAGACTGTTAGTTTTAATTTAAGGAAAGAAGAGTAAATTATTTGAGAAGTGGAAGAAATTTCTTGTTTTAAATATTAAAAGAAATGCTATACACCCCTGAATAACCATCAGTGAGGTCTTATTAGTTTATTTATTTTGTATGCTAGAGAAATGAGAAAGAGCAAAGCCCCAACTATAGCACGGTAAAACACCCTGATCCAAAATACCTGGATGCACATTGCTAACACTTCAGAAAAAGTTAGACAGATTGCTGCCTCTCTGGAAGGAACATGGAGGCAGGTCCACACAAAGCATTCCACCACTTCCTTGGCAAGATCCTGCCTGACCCATTTCCATAATCAAACGAATCAAACTTTTAATAATGTTTAATCAAAATGTTTTATCAAATAAACAAGCCAAGCTTTACAAATATTTTCCAAATGTTTTGGTCATTGAAATCCAGCAGCCAAAAAAACACAGATCAGAACAGAATGCTTCTCATTTACCACAGCTCATCTAGGGTGAGTGCAGAGGCCAGAATGTGGCTGGCATTGCTCTCCCACACCAAGGCTCTGCCGGGCAGGCACAGTGACCTTTAGGCCGAAAGCACAGAGCACATATGCATTTTTGTATAATACTGCATTGTTTAATTAAAGTATTATTCCTCCAAGAAAACAAGCTCCTTTGCATATTAAGCTATGTACTGAGAGATTAAATTTGCTCTTCTGAAATTAAAGCTAGATCCAGCTCACATCTTCCTTCCATTCCCCAAAGGGTATTAAAGTTCGGGCAGACATGGGGCACATGAGGCAAAGACATCACTGGTAAGATAAACAGTCATTTCTTTGAATATGTGACATCTTTTGGCTTGTACGATTTCACCACATGGGACTGTAATAATTTTAAAAAATAAAGAAATGTGTCACCTTCTCACCTTGTTTAAGCCTCATGGGATAAAGAAGAAAAACCAAGTTACCTTTCTCATCTGAGCCAACAATCCCTCGAACTCCTTCAGGTTCAGTGTGCTGCCACTGTAGGATGTGCAGCTATTTGCAGCCTTCCCCAGCCAGTAAATGGTGACCAGCACCTGTGAAAGAAAACAATGCACAGGAGCAGGAGAACATGTCCTCACAGAGGATGGTGAAGCCGAGGACTCAAGCAAGAAGGAGGGAATGAGCCTAGCTGATTTACAAAGACCTCCATGCATGAGGGATCCATTAAATGTAAAAGTCATTGTAATAAGAACCACTCAATGCTGCATCTGTCAAAAAAAACTGATTCAGTAGTTAAAAGACTCCAGCTTTAGGAAAAGCTAGGTTGTGAGAAAGTGATCCCCAGGATAGTAAGAAGGGAAAATAAATCTTCCAAAATTATTTTCAGGTAGTGGTTTCAAAATTAGGCAGCAACATTTTCCAGAAATTCTTTGGAGTTTTTCCCCAGACGGGTAATGAAACAGACTCTCAAATTCTCTTGGAAAGGGGTGCTCTTGAAGGTCCACAGTTTTATGTGTGGGCTCAGAGGTTTCCTTAAGAATAATGGCAAAAAGCAGTTACACATTTTTACACAGAAATTTAGAAACCTAAGCATATACAAAATTGTAGCCAGTCAATCCTGTGGCATTTTTCCTTGTCTCTTATTCTTTTTTAATACACTTTTTTGTTTTCTTGTATAACAACCATTTACTTGACAGAGAGTATAGCAATAATTGAAATCACATTCTATAGGGATTTATTAGACTATCAATGATTGATGGAAAATACAGATTCCAAGTTAAGTCTAACACGTTTAATATTCAGAAAGACAGTAATGTTAAGCTCAAGTACCTACGTTATAGAGTAATAGTATCATGAAGCTTCTCTTAGGGAGAATGTAAGTTTGTGAACGAAAAATTAGAGAAAAAGAAGGGTACAAGAATAGCCAATATTGTGGCCCTAGCCCCTCTAGGTCAGTGAGGACTCAGGACATAAGAGAACCTGTGCTGTAACATCCCATAACTCAGTGGTGTCCCAAATTTTCTGTTCAAAGAGATTTTGGGGCCACTGTGGAAAGGGACCGATGATGTATAATGTACCTAAGGAGAGTCACCTAGAGAGAAAACATTCTCTCAGACTTTCACAGAGAGAAAACTGGTCAAACAATGGCCGTGACTCATACAGATGGCTGACGCTGACAATAGTTCTACAAAACACTGTACGTGGTTTCTAGGTAAATCCTGAGGGGATTTGACTAACTGTGAGATACAAAGTTACATGTTTTGTTATACAGGTCTTGCCTTAACTTGCCCTTAACCATCCAGCACAAAAGTTTAACTATGAGGCATAAAAAGCAAAGCTAGATTAGTACACTGAACTGTAAAAGGCTTAAATCAACAACTTCCAACAATGCCAGTTCTACCAATAACCCACTACAATTATGGAATATTGAAGAAATTTTTATATCAAAAGTGATTAGAAAAAATATTATGTTTGCATCCTGTGCTCTAAATAACTACTATCAGGACAACAATTTGCACTGTATCAATTATTGGGAATGTACTACTAATGTGTTTTGAAACTGTCACATTATTTCTTATTAAAAGTAATAAAAAATAAAAGAGAATAATGGCAAAAACTCCAAAGAAGTTTTAAAAGTTAATTAGTGCTTCCCAGTGTGAATCAGCACAATATATCTGATTATCACTGAAAGAATGCAGTGCAGTGATGGTTACAACTGCACATACCCTGTGTAGGACCATAGATAAGATTCCTGACATGGGAATTTTCAGCCTTGATATGGTTCTACCAATTAGACAACCTTGGATGCTTAAGGATTCCTATAAATATCCAATGGCCTGATGCTACAGCCTTAAATTAACTTTGTTATATCTTTCCAGAGTCTGTCCATAAGACCAAATGCTCTTTTCACTGACTCCCAGCAGGAGTCAACTAAGAAGAACTCCTAGGAGCTCACTTATAACAACCCGAGGCCCATGATCGAACACATGACTAGCATTTCTCTTTCACATTCTGTCTTACTGGTTCAATAAAGCTGAGAAGGACTTATTGTAACTCATTCCACTTGGCAGGCCAGAAAGTGCTTTGCGCAGTGTGATACAGGTACACAGATCCAGATGGCCCCTAGCCCACGGTATGGTTACGTGCACTGATGCTAGGATGTGATTCTGCTTTCTACCTCTGGGGGAAGGTTTTGTATCATAAACATTCCAAGATTTCCAGAAGGCTTTTCATTAATTAACTGTTTATGAATAAATTTTTAGGGAACAGACAATTTCAAATGTCAGAACACCAGCTAAGACCACAAAATAACAAATGTGTGTGAGCCTATCTTGGAAGGCATAATAAGGAAATGAAAACTAGACTATGCTGTAGTTTAGATTATGAGTTTTCTGATTTGTTTAAAATTGTATGATAAAAAGAGGCACATGTCTCTAGCTGTATGAAGGACAAAAAAGATTTAAAACATAAGAATGTCAATCAAATAGCATTTGGGAAATTTAAAAAAAGAGGCCACAGCTAAGTTTTCTATTTTAGATATAGGTTACTTCTTATAAATTCCAATTTAAATTTAAAATGAAAAGCATGAACACACTTGTTATTTGAAAATAAGATTTAACTGCAAAAAGTTGATTTAGTTAAGAACTAATAGGATGTCTGAAGATAAAGAGGAAAACAAAACAAAAAGGACAAGACCACAGAAGTCAACACTATTCATTTTATGCTGATTAGTTCCTAAAATAGTTTGCCCCATTTCTTAATTTAATAATCCCATCTGGACCCACAAATGGAAATCAGCTGAAGCTAGTGTTGAACTGATCATTTTGCATTTTAAGAAACGAAATCACTAATGGAACATAAGCTTTCATTCATTTACTACTAGATTGAGTACTTCAAGAGAAAGGACTTCTTCAGCAAGTTTATGGGAGGCATTGAATTTGCTATATTTTACACCGTACATGAGCTGTTCAAGTAACAAGGGTACAGAAGAGAGTTAAAGAACTTACGTTTTTCAGCTTCCTAGTATAATCAGGATTCCTAGGACAGGAAAATGAAAAGAAATGGTGTCAGATGAGCCATTTGTTCACTGCCATCATTCCTTTAACACCTCTGAGCTGAACTTGAAGTGAACACATAGCAGGTGCATGGCTCGTGTCTAGATGTCCTCACAAAGCTTCATGGAGTGCAGGGGGCAGCTTCTAGAGCGTGTGATTCATTCATAATCCAATGCTGGGTGTCAGTGTTACACCCAGCCTGGGGCAGATGGGTTCAATACAATGTAAGGAAAGGAAAGAGGCTAGTTCTCTGCCTCTGCTCTGCCCTTTTCACTCTTGCTATTTTATTGTTTTCCTTTGCCACGAACTGCTGCCCTCTGCCATGTCCCACTCTGCCTTGGAGCCAGCTGGGTATGAATTGAAACCTCCATAGCCTGTAAGCTAACTAAGCCCTTCCTTCCTTAATTTTGGGTGTCAGGTATTTTTCTTCCAGCAATGGGAGCAAAGTAATGGAGACAATAGGAAATATAATAATACAGTTAGTTTTTAAAGGGCTGGAGATTTCAGACACTGAATAAAATTGTTTACTAAACAAATAGGACAAGGTTGAAAAAAAGTTCCACTGTGCAACATGAAAAGGTAAACTTTGTTACATCTGGAAAATGAAGAGTTGACTATTTACATCTGAATTTTTAAAGCTTAGCATTGAAGAGTCTGCCTTGTGTGAAATCCGACTGAATTTTCAAAATCTTTATGCAAGTACCTTTAAAGGTCTGAAAGCTTAATTAAATAGACATGAAGTTATGTGTACCAGAAGCAAAACTATCCAAATATTTGTCCTTTTCTGCTCTGGATATAAATCAACATTGAGAATTAGTTCAAACCATGAAAATATGCATGCTATGCTTAAACATGCACACACACTCTCAAGCATACATGATGTTTACTCTGAAACTACATGCAACAAAGGTATATAGAAAAGCATTGAAGTTTCTCCAAAATGATTTCAATTTTATATTAACATGTCAGTCAATAAATACAAAAAGAATTTATGCATCCTTTCCTTCCCAGTAACTTCATTGAAGACAGAAGTGGAAAAAGTGTATCCCATAAACCAGCAAAGAATTCTATCAGGGGCCAGCGAGATGGCTCAGTGGTCTAAAGCGCCTGCTTAGGCAAGCTTAGGCAACTTTAGGGACCTTGGTTTGATCCCCAGCACCACATACTGTGCCAGCCCTAAAAAAAAAAAAAAAAAAAAAAAAAAAAGAAAAGAACTCCATCAGGTACTCAGACATGGATCACTCCCTGGCAGCATGTTCTGCCTAAAGTGTATATGAACAAATTGGGCAACCCCAAGTCAGTTGAGATGTAAAGGACTAGTATGCCATGGAGGAGACAGCCCTTTATCAAGGGATGATGGATTGGATTAAAAGAAGCATTGAGGTAGCTGGGCGTGGTGGCACACGCCTGTAATCCCAGCACTCGGGAGGCTGAGGCAGGAGGATCGGTGCAAGTTCGAGAGGAGCCTGGGCTACAAAAGTGAGCTCAAGGCCAGCCTGAACTGCATAGCGAGACCCTGCCTCAAAAAGACAAAAAAAAAAAAAAAAAAAAAAAAAAAAAAAAAAAAAGAAGCATTGAGGGCCAGGGAATATAGTTCAGTGGTTTAGTCATCTGCCTGGCAAGGGCAACGTCCTGAGTTTGATTCCTGGTACCAAAAATAAACATACAAACATTGATCCAATTTGGATTGGATTAAAAATGTTTTCATTTTAATAGAAAAGGGGTGCACCATCAATAGAAAAAATGATATGCATTATCTGCTTAGACATCTAATATTTTTTCATTTGACAATAACAACAACAGCAAACACATTAAAAGAAACTACAAAATCCAAGCATTTATGTAAAACTGAGGCCATTGACCTAGGAAGCTGCAGACCTAGGGCTATACTCTGACCCCTGGAGGCATTGGTTTTGTATGTAAACAAAATGTTTCATGCATTTCTAAAAACAATCAGTCACAGACTCCTCTAGCTTAGTAATTCATTGTTAAAAATGGTTTGAAAACCCCAGTGCAGCTGCAACACCCTAGTGAGCTTTCCTTCAGCATCCCAGAGGTGCGAGTATGAGGAATGACCACCCATGCAGCTCCTGTTGTTGCTGGTCACTTGCAACCAGGTGAAGCCACGATGGTCCGATGAGGAAGAACCTAACACAGTGTTCCCAGATGAACAAGGACTCAAAGTGGACAGATATATAGGGTCAGTACTCAGTGGAGCATTGGACATGTACAATGAGGACTATGGTAATTTTTATACTCAAATACCTTAATTTTCATTCAGTGAGTTTTCTATTTAACTAAATTTTTTTCCATGAGAAATATTAAAGAATGGCACATGGACAGCAGACAAGAAATTTAGAAGATCAGTCATACTGGGTCTTTTCCTTATTCTCAGTCATGAATCATAAAATCCAGTATTAACCCCAAGTTTTATTTCATTAACGGACTCTATCACCCTATATAGCCCCATCATATTGCTATTGCTATTGTTGTGAAATCAGTATTAGGAAATACTCCAAAATTAACAGCTCTAAATTTGGGCTTCTCTCCCTTTTCCGTTCTTTCATCATAAAATCACCCTAAAAGTTACCAATCCAGAGACCCTGCCTATGCAATTCAGTTTCTTAGTAAGATAATCTTGTCAAATATTGCTTAGTGGGGTCTAGCGAGATAGCTCAGCCATCTAAAGCATCTGCTTAGGCAGGTGTAGGCAACCACTGAGACTGAGGTTCGATCGCTGGTACCACATGTGGTGCCAGCCCCACCCCCCCAGGGCAGGCTGAGCTGGCCATAACATACATACATACATACATACATAAAGTTTTTTTTTAAAGACCAAAACAAAAAAAAAAAAAAAATTCCATAGGAAATCAGGAGGTTTTAAATATCTAAACTACAGGAACGTGACCTATGTTATCTCGTTAGGACATTTCCTCTCTTTACCCTGGTCCCAAGCTATTTCTTTACACAGAAGTACAACTGCCTTTTCTTCCCTTTTGACATTCTTCTCCAAGAATACTTTGGTGTAAACTTTGGCTCCCTGAGCAAATACATTCAGTAATAGTCAGAGGGCCCATGTTCCTCCTTTATAGAGTTTGCTTCCTGACACATGGGAGAAAGCAGTTGCAAATGGAAATGAAAGAGAAGTTTCTCCTTCATGTAATTTCTTTTTTGCATAATAAGCAGAGTTCAGAACTGTTTACCTAGTTTGTGGTCTGTCAAGAGCCTATTGAAATGCCCAGTTGGAGCCAATAAAAGATTTTTGTCTAACACACAAGCATTCTGTGCATATTTTTCTCTTGCCTCTCTGTTCAACTTTATTTAACATTTTTCTCTTCTTCAAAATTCTAATTATATTCAACTCCTGGTACAAAAAAAAAAAAAAAAAAAAGAGAGAAAGAAAGAAAGTAAAAGAAAAGAAAATTCTATGCATACGACTCTTGTATGTGAAAAAGTCTACTTGAGCAGAGTGAGACCTATACAGACAGAAGGGCAGTAGAAGTACAGTGGGTCTTGTTGGAAAACTCAGTTTGTACCTGCATATTTTGATTTTATTAGGCATATCCAAGTCTCTGCCTCTTAGAACTTACAAAATCATCATAAAACTGAAAACCAAACCATCAAGAGGTTTCCCTTAAACATAAATCACGCATTACTTACTTGACTGTTACCCTGTTGGAAGTGTCCTGGAGGTCACTTGGGTCGAACAGTTGAGATTCTTTAAGGCCAAGCTCTTTACAACCTCTCAAGAATAAGATGATATTATCCTGGAAGAAAGAAAAGACATCCGAGTCCATGTTATCATACATTATCATCACAAACCAGTGCTTAACTGCTACTAACCCAAATTCCTGGAAGAATACCATTCACTGAGACTGCTAGAGTTGTGTCTAAATCATAGAGTTGCATAACAAAATTAGGCTTTGTTAGGAAATACCAAAATAAACACTTAAACTTTCAAACACACAACTATGCCAAATCCATTTTTCCATTTTAACTTTACACCTTTCTATAAAACTGCAAGTAAAATGCCATTGGAAAGGGGAATTTAGCATCTTTTTAGGGAATAATATTTTTAAGCCAGATATTCCCCATCACTTCAAAATTCTCTGCCTATATCTTATTGCCTAGAATCAGATTCACATTGGTATTATAGGGATAATAGTAATAGTTTTCATTACCCAAGAGATTTTATCATCTATATCAGGTTTTTCTTATATTATGTCCTCATATATTCTTTGCAGGTCACAACTGATAATATCTTCATGGATTAAAAATTGAATTAAAAGCAAAACTTAAAACAAAAACCTAGACTTAGTTGCAAGAGGATAAAGAAGAGCAAGGCAAGTTTCTGAAAATAATGCAGTCTTTCCTCAAATGGAAAATTTCCCAAGTAGATAAAATATCCTTTGTCCTAACAGAGTGGCAGGCAGTACTGGAATTGGCCTGAAAAGGAGAAAGAGTTCCAGTCTTCATCTGCTGTGATCATCAAGAATCAATGAGAGCTGGCCAAATAGTTCAGCAGATTAAAGTGCCTACAAGCAGGCACAGAGGCTGGGGGTTTGATCCCCTGGCCTGCCATGCTGCCCCCATCCTCCACCACTTCAGCTCCACCCCCCCCCCCAAAGCAGGCTGAGACAGCAATTGAGACTGGATGAGGCGGCACGCGCCTATAATCTGTGCTGAAGTTTTCACTGACTGGCAAGTCAGCTGGCATCTTCAAAATCTTCTAGGAAGATTTCTATACATTTTCTATAGGTCAGAAGTCTGGCTATGACAGAGCTGGGTTCTTTGCTCAGAGTGAGCATATTCTAAACTTTTTCTAAACTCATCCAGTTGTTAACATAATTCATCTCCTTGAAGCTATAGAACTCATGGCCAGCTGGAAGTCTGACTTCATTTTCTTCTTAAAGGTTCCTTCATTAGCTCAGGTGCAGTCAGATCATCTTCTTTTGATTATCTCAGAGCCATCTGGCCAGGAAAGTATCCATAGAGCAATGGCTGTAACAGGAGGCTGTAAACAGGTGGATCACTATGAGTCCAATCTAATAGTGAGACCCTGAACACCGTGTAGACCCTTCCCTAAAAGACAGGAAAAGAAAAAAGTGTCAGTGAATGACTCTGAAAGTGACTGAAGATGTGGGGCATCCTGGGACTTGAGAGCTGGCCAACCAGTTTATCAGTTACAAGTCTCTAAATGTTCTCTCCCTGGAAGATTTTGAAGATTCCAGCTGACTCGCCAGTCAGTGAAAACTTCAGCACAGCAAATGGCAGGCCTAGGAGCCACTCTGGCAAGAACCCATCCAACGCTGTCAGGAAGATGCTGCACGTGAGCGAAATGATGGCAGTGATTACCAAATCAAGCATTAACTCAACGGTAGCTCGACAAAAAGACGGGGAAGGTAGTTTTTCCAATTCTCCACTAAGGAGGCAGATTTCCAGAGCCTCAAGGATCCTGCTGATGAGACTCCTGCCCTACAAAATCTTCTTCCCTTGACTATGAGTAAAACCTGCGACTAGGATAGGCTATTGCTCTATGGATACTTTCCTGGTCAGATGGTTCTGAAATAATCAAAAGATGCTCTGACTGGACCTGAGCTAAAGAAGGGAACCTTTAAGAAGAAAATGAAGTCAGACTTCCAGCTGGCCATGAGTTCTATAGCTGCAAGGAGATGAATTATGTTAACAACTGGATGAGTTTAGAAAAAGTTTAGAATATGCTCACTATGAGCAAAGAACCCAGCTCTGTCATAGCCAGACTTCTGACCTATAGAAAATGGGAGATCATAAAGTGTTAAGTTGCTGAATTTCTGATAATTTTGAGTGAAATGGTAAAAAGTAATAAGCTCAGGCTCTGAACAATGATTAAGAACAAGAAGAAGAATAAGTTCTTAACCTGTCCGCAGCTCATATCATAGGTCAAGCATTCTTCCAAGAGCTGCACATATATTAATTAGCCCACTGAATTGCTACACAGTCTTAAGAGGGTGGTACTATTTTTTTATATCCTCCTTCTACAGGTGAGCAATCTTAGTCCCAAAGTGCATTGTCCAAGGCAATACAGCCAGCAAAGGATAGAGGTTACAGAGCAACATGGCATGTCCAAGGAGGAGCTTGCACCCAAAGACCAGGAGGCTAGGGAGGTGGGGTGATCCCACAGGGCTTTGAAGTCATGGAAGGCAGGCTGCAGGGAGGTGGCAGGGCAGGGAGTAGCCTGTCTTGGAGACTTGAATGCCAGCTCTGTGGTGGAAGGAGATCGTCGGGGAGCAGAGCTAGGAGGAGGAGACAGTACAAAGCAAGGACTTAGAAGGGACGAGAAAGGAGTTGGACAACCAGTCAGGGGACACTGCAGTCTCGATTTCCCCCACCAAGCTGCCTCAGCCCCAGCAGGTTTTCTCTCTTGTGTGAGGCCCTGGGCTTTTCCAGCAAGTGAGACATGTCATCACCTACAGCAGTAGTTCTCAACCTGTGGGTTGCGACTCTAGCCGGGGTTGAATGAACAAAACACAGGGGTTGCCTCAAGCCATCGGAAAATGTTATTTATATGGAATTACAGTTTTGAAGTAGCCACCAAAATTCTTTTTTGGCTTGGGGTCACTGCAACATGAGGAAATGTATTGCGGGGTCATGGCATTGGAAAGGTTGAGAACCACTGCTCTACAGCCCTGTCACCACCTGTGGGATCTCTTATCAGCTGACCAGTAGTGAGCTGGTCACACCATATCTGAAATTGAGTGTATCTTTGCCATCTCTATTTTCCACATTTTTTATTGATCAAATTTAGGAGTTTCCACCCACTCCCTGAGCTTACTGTAGACCACTTTCTTACCAACACATGTTTCATTGGTTAACTTTGTCTTAGGAATAAAAGAGAGAAAGCAAAAGAAGAAAAAAAAGGGGAGAAGGCAATTGAGTCCTTTATTAATGACCCAGATCTTTCCATTTATACACTTATCGTCTTCTTAGTTAACTTGAATATTGCATATTTCTTTTCAATAAAGTCATTCTGCCCCAATAGTTCTGTAACCAATGTGAAATAAATAATTTTCCATTCCTTTTCAACCCTCTTTTTCTCAGTTAATTTTGTCACCACAAAACATCCGCATTTATCAATGAGCTTGGCACGTCAATCTACTTGCTGCTAGGACACTTGTCTTTCCTCCAGTCCCAGACCTCCACACTGTGCCACGGTGCTGCCCAGTGGCAGAAGAGCTGGAGTACTTTCTCCTAGGATTTGGCAGTCCTCCCTGCAGTGGAAGGGCAGCCTGAAGATGAGGGGCACGTGAGGAGATTTGCTTGATACATTTATACATTACTGCTTAAATGGAAAAATGAGGAGAAAAGGGGAATAACAGCACCAAACTTTTAGTATCAGTATATTTATAAGCATATAGTGATATAAATTTGCTACACTAAAGTTTTGTTGAAAACTGAGAAAATATTTTATGAAGGTGAGGGAAAAGCCTTTGTTTTCTTCTATGCTTTACTGACTATTTTAAGTCAAGAAAGTAGGTGCAACGTCAGTGAAGGTTTTAGGAATCAGAAGATGTAAAGCATGATTCATTAAACACACCTTACATGCGCTGAGCATTGACCATGCACTCCGTTATCCAATGATTACTTATGGATTACCTCTTTAATCCTCAAAATGATACAGGTAGCAGGTACTACTGCAGTCTCTATTTTATAGATCAGTAGTTGAGACCCGGAAGAACCATGCACCACACCAGTCACTCGGCTCCTGGGGCTTCTCCCTACCCCCTACCCCCACTTCACACAACATATGGAAACAAGGCTCCTCTATATGTGAAAATCTAAATCCAAAGAGTTGATAATTCCTTCCCTCATGTCTCCAGCTTTTCTGATGCCTTATTCTTATTCATTGTTTTCTTTTTCTTTTCTGTATTTAGGACAGGGTCTACAGGGTCTCACTCATAGTGATCCTCCTGTTTTCAGCCTCCCAAGTGCTGGGATTACAGGTTTGCGCCACCAGGCCCAGTCTTAGTCACTATTTCAGTGCACCCCATAGCCAGGGCTAGCACGGCACACCAGGGATCAAACCAGGGCTGTTGCGTTCTACCAAAGCAGGCACTTTAGTCTGCTGAGCTACTGCCGGCCCCTTATTCTTATTCTGTCTTACTGAAATTTCAGTTTTAAGTCTTTCTTCTTGCTTTTCCTTATTCACTCATTTTCTCCTTCATGTCTGCCTCCTCCAAGTATTCAATATCCAATCTCTCTGTCTCTCTTGTCTCTCTGTCTGTCTCTGTCTCTCTCTCCTTTCTCTCTCTCTCTCTCTCTCTCTCTCTCTCTCTCTCTCTCTCTCTCTCACACACACACACACACACACACACACACACACACCCTCTTTGATTATTTGACCACTGGCTCTCACCCTTGACCAATCTGAGGACACTATATTCATAAAAGGCACACCCCTCACCAGTATTTCCCCATTTCAGGAATAGTAGGCAAACCCTTTAACTACTGAGCAAGGCAACCTCAGACAGAGACAGTGACTCATACAGAGGCTCAGGTACATCTTTAGGAGGGCACACTAGTGTTCTAGACTGGCCTGCAAGCTCTGAATTCCTCTTGCTCAGAGCAATACAAAAGGATGGGTGTTACTGCTCTCTAGGAATCATGGGAAGGCACGGTCAAGTACGAGACCTGTGACCCCAAAGCATGACAGTGGCTCCCCAGATTCTTAGAAACAGCAAGCAGACACTCTTCCCCTGAGAGTTCCCTGAGGCATACCCTGCCCTGGAGCCTGACCATGGCTCAGCACGCAGCCTGCATACATGACAGCAACAGCTTCGCGATGCAGCCAGCCTGAACAATTAAGGCTGGAGGACTTAAATAACCACAGGTCTGTTTCCATCTCCTTGCTGCAACCTAATGATGCTGGAGGGGAACCAGACCCAGGCAGGAGAGGAGCGAGAAGGGAAAACCACCCAGCCAAGAGCTAACAAGGACAGCCCCTGGATCAGGCAGCGACTGTGCCTTTAACTACACAAAACACATTCCGAAAATTCTCATCTGCCTTGCAATTCACACTGAGAGTTTTCCCACATTTGCAATTTCAGGCAAAACCCACATCTTAACAGTTTAAATGCGGAAGCCAAATAGTCTAATAGTGTCTCAGTCCCAAGAGAAAAGGAGTGCGAGACATGGATTTAGTACAAGGACTGTTGCATTTCACTCGGACTAGCGCACAAACCCATTAACACGTGGTAATCTTTACGAGAAGTTTTTAAAAGAGCTGATGTCATTTAAAGACAAAACTTAGTGACTAATGAGCCACGCTGAGACAGACACACCATGACCCCTAACCAGGAGCTAGATCTAAAACAAAGCAAGGCTCGAAGTTGAATTTAAGTGTGCACCACAAACTGAATAATACCACACTTCTTAGGTGTGATGATAGTAACACGGCTACAAGAGAGGCTGCTTTTATTCATGCACATAAAATATCAACTCTTTAAGGTGAGCCTACAATATCTGCAACATAACTTTCAAATGGCTCAGGTACAAATAGGAGGATGTGACAGTGAGGGAGGAAAGGGAGTAGAAAGCAGAAAGGGTGGGAAGAAAGCAAGAAGGAGAGGAGAGAGAATGCATATATATATATATATATATATATATATATATATATATATTTTTTTTTTTTTTCCTATAAAGAAAAAAGAAGGTGGCAAAACATTAACAACTGGTGACTCTAGACTGGGGAAGGCAAACATTGTCTGTGAAGGGTCAGCCAGTAGGTTTGTGTGGGCCACCTGGTGGTCCCTGTCAAAATAATTCAATCCTGGTTCTGTACTCAAAATCTCTGCAAACAAATGTGCATGTCTGCATTCTGGTACATTTTCTTACAAAAGCAGACGTGGGGCTGGATTTGGGCCACAGGTGAAGGGTGTTCAGTTATTTGCTATGACATTCTTACGACTTCTCTGCACGTCTGAAAATCTTCCAGAAGGAAAACATTCTTAAATACATAAACACAGATTCAACTCAGTAGTAGTTGGACTTTACTGTAAAATTGATTCAACATAATTCAAGGAAAAATCTCTGTCAGCTCCAAGCACTGAATCAGTACTCGGGTGCAACTGACAGGAAGTGACGCTTCCTGTCCAATAGGAAGGTGCTGTGACATGAGTCTCAGTGTACCACAGAGGTGTAGTATGAAATGCCTCAGAGTCCACTTCGCGCCATGCTACTATTAACAGGTGAATTTAAACCACTGTGTGTGGAACTACCAGGGCTGAACTCCCCTTTGTTCACGGCCCAGTGGTTCTTCATTCATTCATTCATTCATTCATTCATTCATTCATGCACTCACCCTGCATGTAAGAGAGTTCCCCACGGGTCCTGGTAGAGACCCAAGCCAAGACAAGGAAAGGCTCAGACTGGTTACCACCACGTAGTAAGTCCCTAGTATGTAGTACGTGCTTAATAAATACATAAATAAAGTCAGTGCAATGTGTTAGCTATTTCTCTAGGTACTTAGAGTAATGAATAAAGCAAAGTTCCTTAGTCTTCATAATCCACCAGATACCTACACTTGTTTCAAGTGTACATAAACAGAGGCCAATAGAACATCAGACAGGAGAAGTGAGAGAACAAAGATATCAAGGGATACAGCATAACAGCTGCATAGTCAGGAGGACTGTGGAGTTCAGCCTCAATCTGCTTCCTAACTACATGTCCTCAGGTATACTTTCTAAACTTTTTGATCTTCATAATTCAAATCTGTAAGGTGGAGGACCCTATTAGTTTGGAAGAGATGTTAGAATTATACAAAACACACTTGAAGAACACAGCCCACACTGTTGTACCCCCAACTCCATGTTGGCTTTCAGGGCTTCAGTTGACCATAGGCAATCAGCGTGTAAAAATATTAAGTGGAAAATTTCAGAAATAAATATTTTTATTTGTGAGTTTTAAGTTATGGGCTATTCTGAGTAGTATGGTGAATTCTCATCTCATGCCGCTGCATCCTGCTCAGAATGGGGGTCTTCCCTCCGTCCCGTGGATCCCTGCCATATGTGCTGCCTACTACTTCATAGCCTTCCCAGCTCTCAGCTAGCTGGACAGGCTGTAAGTGCTTGTGTCTAAGTGACTCTCTGTTACTTGATAATGGCCCCAACACACAAGAACAGCGATGCTGGAAATTTTGTTGCGGCATATTGTTACAGTTGCTCTCCTTTGCTGTTAGTGTTACTCATCTCCCATTGTATTTAATTAATAAATCAAATTTTATCACAAGTGTGTACGCGTAGAAAAAAACAAAGTATGAAAAGGTCAGTACTTTTCTAGGTTTAAGGAAGGTATAAAGTGGGCGTCTTTGAATGTATTTCCTATAGATAAAAGGGGGCTACTGCATAGAGAAGGCATTATTCTGATTTTCTTATCCACTTGGGTCAGGAACATGAAATGAAGAGAAGCTTATTTATCTAATCTATCTTTGAAAAACAGACACGCTGTGCGAACAGCCACTTCTAGTTACATGGGAGGTTATTATTTTTTTTAAATACATAGTTATTGCTGGTTGGGGGGATCGCTCAGCATTCTAAACACCTACCTGGTACACACAAGGACCCAGGTTTGTTCCCCGGTAACCCATTCCATACCAGTCCTCGCACCATGCTGGCCACCAAAACAGTTGGTGGCACATGTCTGTGATCCCAGCGCTGGGGAGGCTGAGACAGGAAGATCACTATGAGTCTTAGCTGCATGTATATTTTAAATAAATAAAAGATTTAAAAAATAGTTACTGCTGCTATGTATTAGGTGTTATTAACCACCATCTGGCACAAAATATAGGGCATTCTCAAAGGTACGATTAGGTTAATGAATCAAAAATTCACGTGTAGTGTAGCGGTTTACAAGTCATAGTTTATAGCTATTACAAAGAAATAAACCTTTGCATGGCAGCTCCAAGTTCAGTCAGAATAACCTACTTAATCCAAGTGTACATTAAGGGGTGCTCAGTACAGAGGTAGGACAACTTCTTGGTGGGAAGATGTGCTCCAAAATATCCAGTGTGTGTTGCATCAAGGATCCCAGCAGCTTTCCTCACAGAAACAAGTTTCTCTGGTCCATGACAGCACTTTGGGGGAAAGGACAGAAGAGGGGGTGATGGCCGGCAAGGCATTTCCTGGGAACCCTGATACCATTACTGCCCTGCCCAGGCCTTTCTCCTTCTCTTCTTCAGAAGGCAGGCAAGGATCAGCTTGTTTTCCCCTCCTACAGATCCTGATTGCATCTGCAAAGTTTCTTTCCCCCTGATCTGCTGCAGAAAACAAGCAACCCTGTAACTCTGAGGCAGGCACCCAGCCCTTGGCAGCTCTCTGCGGAAAACAGCAGGGAAGTACAAGGTCCCCTGTGTTCCCACTCACCTTGGCTGCCTTTTACACCAGTAGGGAAAGATCAACAGGGTGGTGGATTTAGAGTTCACAGAAAATAAAGCTAACCCACATTTGGGTTTGAAATGAATCCATACACTTCTACTGCCAGGCATTTTGAATGAAATCTATATCTATGTTTATATCTATCTACATAAATTTCAGTTTCTATAAATGAAAAAAAAAACATAGAAAATATCAACATGAAAACTGAGGTTACTTCTGCTAAATATACCATTTTAATGATAAACATTTGCTATAGAATCCTTACTAAGTTTTGCTATAGAAACCTTACTAAATAACCTAATTACCAAGAATTAGCATATCCTAGAAAGATTTGTAAAGATATCAAAGAAGAGCCAGACCTTGTTAGAAAAGTCAACAGCAAATATAAACGTTACTTTTCTATCTGAACTGTAAGATCTTTTAAAAGTATGGTTTTTGCTAGGGTTTATGCTTTGGAAATGAACTTCCTTTAACAGAAATTCAATTCAGAAATTTAGAACTTAAGGAATAAATTACTAAAATATCTCCAGGAACTTACCCCATCATTAACAGGACTCAGGGATTTCCTGGCCCTGCTGTGTGTTCACGGTGACTGCCCCAGTCTGTACGGGTTCCAGTCAAACTCAGGGAGTTGGCCAATGTCCAACAACAATGAGCGCTTGCCAGACTGTCGGTGCAGTTTTATTTTCCAGGAGCAGTTAATGAGGATACCAGCTCTTCTACTGAGAGGAAAGAGCACCTCACTCTGCCTGGGGGAATTGCAGGGTGGCTTGACCCAGAACGTGGCAGCTTGGTGGCTATACGAAGTAAAAGCAAAAAGATGTACTGATGGGAAATGGGCAAAAGCGTGGTAGATCACAGAAGAAAGAGTGGAAGGCTGGCAGGGGAAAGGTAAGACTGGTGAGGGCCATGAGCACCCTGGAAAGGATCTGGATGGATCTCTTTGCAGTGGCCCAGTTCATGGGGAAGGAATGAGTCTCAGTGTCTGACCTTAGGCAAGGAGAATACGTCAGGTTTAGCAGGAGAGTATGGAAGGCTGCGCTAAGATCTCCAGGAGAGACAACCTAGAAGCGACAAGAGGAGGGTGGAAGCACCTCTCCTCAGCTTCGCAATTGAGTGGATTTGATACTTGTTGATGAAGGGATGCATGGGATTTTAGGCGATACTAAGGCTGTTAGCCATTGACATAATCTTAAGAGACAAAAAGAAAAAAAGCTCTGAGAAAAGAAACTAACTTACATTAGGAACACTTTTCACAGAGGGGCGTATCTCATTGGGTACTAATGTTTAGCTCTGAAATTGAAAAGTGAGTCCCTGTAGAATGATCCGGGTTTGGGAGTCACAGTATACGCACACATCAGAAGTAGAGGGAAGGTAGGACATTCCCTGAGAGAACTCAGAGAACAGAAGGGATCACAAGGGAACTACCCATAATGCTGGCACCTGGACGAAGGCAAGGGTGTAGTGTGCATCTGTAGTTCAGCTTCTTGGAAGGCTGAGGATGGAGGATCACTTAAACTCAAGATTCAGCGCCAGTCTGGGCAACACAGAGTAAACAAAATGAACAGTAAACAAAATAAAGCATAGTGAGAGGAGGATAAGTCTCCTGTGCCCTAGGAGAAGCGCAAGAGAGTGGGAGGCCCCAGCTTTACCTCTTACTGGCCAAATAACCTCAGGCAACATATCAACTCTCTGCAGCTGTAGTTTTGTCTTCTTTAAGCCCAAGTTCTTACCATGGCCTTCACGTCCCACAGGATCTCTTACACCCGCCTTCTATGATCATGGTTTTCCTTTATGCTACCTTAGCCTATCTCAAGCCTATAATGGGTCTCAAACCTGCCAAGTAGGTCCCTATCAGGGCTTTTGAACTGCTGCCCCCATAGTATGTAGAATAACATCTAGTATGTAATCAGTAAGCACTCAATTAAAAACATGTGGAATGAATATGAAAATGAGGATACTCATTGTATGGAGTATCGTCTTGTGAGGACTTAAATGAGAACATGTATGTGAAGTACCTAGAATAGAAATTTGGGGCATATAGCAGCAATCCAATAAATATTTATCATACTATATACTTTAAGATGCAAACTATTAAGTCATCAATGAATACATTTTCTGACTTGAAAGACATAATTAACTTCTGGGGAAAATGGGATAAAAAGCAGATTTCTTGAAATTCAAGAAGTTAGTATAAAAAACAAGCACATAGGTCTTTAGGGTGCTTAGCAGGGTCCAAGGAAGGTTGGCGTTATGGTTTATGTCTAGTTGTCCCCTCAAAGCCCCATGCAATCATGGGTGGGGACTTCTAGAGTTTGAGACTTGAATGATGATCCACTGGGATTACATGTTTTATTACTGTTGGGATTATGGTCTGAGTAGTGCTGGGACTATGGGTGTGGCCTGAGACGATAGGCTAAGGCAGAGAGTCTGATGTACTTTAAAAAGAGAGACAGAGAGACAGATTCAAGCTGTTGCTCTGCTGCCCTGTTTTGTTGGCTGTCTCTGTCACCATTTTGTTGCTGTTCCGCCGCCATGAACTGGATGCTCTCTGCCCTGTTCCACTCAGCCTTGGGCCAGCCGAACATGGACTGAAACCTCTAGTAACTGTGAGCTAAATTAACCTTTCCTACCTTCATTTTGGGTGTTGGGTATTTGTCCCAGAAATTAATGAAAAGTAACTAAGACAGTTGGCTGACTGCTTCTTTTAGCAAAACTACAAAGCAAAAGAAACAGCTCTCCCAGAACATTTTGGGTCCTTGAAGACACTGAAATCATCACCCACTACATTACCCATGAGCTGTCCCCACTCCACTCGAGCCCTGAGTCATCAGTTCTTCACCACAATGACCTTCAACAATGATCCATTACTTCTGCCACCCTGATGGAAGTCGCTGGCACCAGAGTGACCATTCAGTACCGCCCACCTTCTAGGACCTTTGAAATCTATATGGATAAGCTGACTTCACAGTACTTAGGTTTCCTCAGTTCTCGTAATTTCCACTTGCACACTCCACTTCCACCTAATCACCATCACTCAGACTGCCCAAAGAACTTGAACTCCCACACCCCACTCTTTGGCCTCAGGCCCTCCACTTCAGGCTTTTCCCCACTTCTTTCCCACATCTGCCTTCTATACTTCTCCCTTTCCTCACTATCCATTGCCCTCCCTTTCTATTGCCTCATTTCCTTCACAACTCACTCCTTTTTTTTTTTTTTTTTTGTCTTTTTGAGACAGGGTCTCGCTATGCAGTTGAGGCTGGTCCTGAGCTCACTTTTGTAGCCCAGGCTGGTCTCGAACTCGCACTGATCCTCCTGCCTCAGCCTCCCGAGTGCTGGGATTACAGGCGTGAGCCACCACACCCGGCTACAACTCACTCCTAATTAGCATGATTGTTCTACTGCTCCTCTGACTGTCTTCAGTGTTCTCTCCCCTTTACCACTCTATCAGAGAACAGTGGGTGGGGAAAAGAAATACTACAGGTGGGATAGTTAGGCTACTCAGTGGCTCTCCTGGAAGAGGGTTCAGTCATGTGTCTATTCAGAGACAATAATGTTCCTGGGGCCTCACCCACACCTCCCCTGGAATGGGGTACCCCAAGCTCTGCCAGTTCTAGATTTCTACTCTGTGGGAGACAGTCAGTCTGCAGGACACATGTATCTTGTCTCTGCCATGCAGTAAGGGGCCTGTCTCTGTGCGGGAGGCCTGTGGATAGCCATCTGTGCCAGGAATGGACAGATGAATTTAATTTAGGGCTAGCAAACCCACTTGGCCACAGCTCTCAACCCTTGTGCAGTAATTTGCTTCATGAGAAGTAAAGCCAGCATTTCCATCCCTATCTGACTGCCATGTTTATATCCCAGCTGGAAGGTAAAGACAGGAGGAAGATGTGCTGAGTACCCCTGATCCCTAATAAGCAGTGTCTGGGGTGACTGGAAATGATAGTACAGTTGCTAGATTTTGGGGTCCTGCCTCAGTGGGCCTATTAGGCAGATACACTTGGTAGCCCTTCTAGGCATCTCTGGTCAGCTTTCTCTGGTCCTTGGAGGAATCTACAGAAATGTCCTTTCCTTTCCTCAATCTCCTTGCCTTTGCTTCCTCTATCACAGATATCACTACGCTCCAAGAATTATGTACCTTTGCCTCACCCATCTCAAGTCCTGCAACTAAAAAACATTTTTTTAAAAAATTATTTATTTATTTATTTAGTACAATGTCTCGCTATGCAGCTTGGACTCATCATGATCCTCCTGTCTCAGCCTCCCCAGCACTGGGATTACAGGAGAATGTCACCACACCCAGTTTCAGTGGCTGGTATGGTACAGGGTCAGCACAGTATGCAGTACTAGGGGTTGAACCCAGGTCCTTCTGCATGCCAGGCAGGCACTTAAGACTGCCAAGCTATCTCACCAGCCCTAAAAGCCATTTTTCAATAAAACTATATAGTTGGATCTTCTAAAACATTTTGAAATAATCTGTTAATATTTTTCAACAACAAGAGTAAACTGTGAATCTAGGGTGGCATGATGAGGAAATAGCCAGAGATTATATTAATTTTATTTAATTCTAAAACTTTATCTAAGGTTATTATTCCACATGTGCTATATGAAAGGCAAAGTGTTATAACTGCTGTGGCCAGAAAAGGGTTAGTATAAGAGATGGGTTCTTATTTGCAAGAGAGAGGAAGCCAGAAAGAAAATAGGGGATGCAGATAACCCCTTGAAAAAGCACAATCCGGGCCCCGGCCTTCGGAGTGTGGCACCGGACTTGGCTCTTCCCTTCTCTGCCCCCTCAGCATGCCAGCTTCTTGGTTCTCACGACACACAGATTTCCTCCACATGGGTCCCATAGTCACCAAGTTTCATGCAGGAAAGTTGTCTCTCCTGGGAGGCTGATTCTTCCTCCCACTTGCATTTGAAAGAAAATCCCAGGAAAAGATCCATTTTGGCCTGCATTAGAGAGCAAGTCCCTCACACACTAGGGCCAAAGAGGAGAAGCAGGATAGGCACAGGTCCCAGGAAAGCAGAGCCTGATTCCTCAGGGAGAGACACAGGGCCCAGGGAGTCCTGGCTGCTTTCCCCAAAGTGGACCCAAGTGCTTTTTTCTCTCTGAATTCTTATAGACCAGAATACTGAATTACTGCTAGCATTTCAAACATACTAAACATAACCAAATTTACTTTTGCTTTAAACATATTCTTTTGAAAGTCTGTGTATTAAGCTGCCTCCACTGCCTAAAGTTACCAGTCCTGATCCCACAGAGCGAAGCATAAGCTACTTGATGAGCTACTTCTCAGGCACAGTGCCCCGCCAACCTAACAACTCGAGTCTAATTCTTCTTGCCTTGTGGAACATCTAGAAGACTAGGATGCCCAGCCCCAAAAGGGCTTTATCCTTTCTTCTAGCTCCCAACTCTTGGCCATCTATGCAGCACCTATTTCTCCTCCAGCCCATTTGAAGATTGACCTTCAAGCCCATTTGAAGATTAATGCCACCGAGTTATCTCAGAAGAACTGAGAGTCCAGCCCATCAGGGAAACTGTCCACCCTGTGCAGACTCTGTCCCTCTAACAATTATTGGTGTCTGCTCCAATTACTTACAATACATTTAAAATTCACCATAAATACAAGAATGCCATATTACAAAATCGCTTCTCAGCATAAGTTACTAATTGCACTTTGTGAACTACGTGAAAAATAGTCTGGGTTTGGAGTAAAACTGTTTAAACCATCCATCAGACTTCATTAAGCAATACTCATATATTTGGTTTGCAAAATATGACTAAGAGCAATGATAAATGTGCCTACTGCTATGAGTTTGGGTCAGGTCCATAATGAAATAGATGTAGAAATGAAAATGAGCATTTAGAAACTTTTAAAGCAATTTGGCATTGCCGTCACATTCAACTGCATCATCAATAGGCTCTTCTCACTGGACAAAGAATATACTATTCGGGATGTTTTCCAGCTACATGGGTGAGTCATATATTGTGGCAAAATGGATAATTAATGGATAATTAATTGCATCAGACTGTGCTGCACTGATAAACAACCATAGTGAAGAGGAGATCAAATGCAATGAGATGTCACTGTATATTCATATAAATGAGTATTCTAGAGTGCTGGTGAGAACATAGAAAAATTGGAACAACTGCATTGCTGGTTGGGAATGGAAAATGTCATATACTTGGTCTGTAAAATACCTTGGTGGATCCTCAGAAAATTAAGCATAGAATTGCAAAATAATCCAACAATATATATATATATATATATATATATATATATATATATTTATATACCTAATATATATATATATATATATATATATATATATATATATATATATAAATTGAGAGCAAGGGCTTAAATCAAAACATGCACAGCCATGTTCATTTTCTTAATTGCAAAAAAATGGAGGCAATTCACATGGCCCTCAGCAGATGAATGGATAGCAGAATGTGAATAATGACTACTCTGTCTTAAAAAGGAATGACACTTTTTTCTTTTCTCTTTTAATTTTAATTTTTAAAAGTGTATTTGGTTGTTACTACACAGCTGAAACTCATGGTGATTCTCCTGCTTTGAGCCTCCCCAGAGCTAGGATTACAGATATGTGCCACTATGTCCAGACTCTGGTTAGCTCAACCCACCCTGGGGGTGGGGATGGTGCGGCATGTGGCTCGGGTATTGAACCTTTGTCCCTGCACTTGCCTAACCAGGTGCTTTAGTCTGCTGAGCTATCTCACTGGCCCCAAAAGGAATGCAATTTTGAGTGATGCTATAATACTAGACATTACACAAAGGGGAATAAGCCAGCTACAGAAGAACAAATAGTACACAATTCCACTTATATGAGTTACCTAAAATAGACAAATTCATGGAAATGGAGAATAAAATAGAAGCTATCAAGATCTTGGAAACCGGGAATAATGGTAGTTATCATTTAATGGATGCAGAGTTTCTGTTTGTGATACTAAAATAGTTCTGAAAATGGTGCTGAGTGGACTTAACATTTGTGTTCCCCTCCAGTTGATATTTTGAAACCTCATGCCCAATGGGAGGGCATTTGTAGGTGGGGCCTTGGGAGGTAAGCAACCCATGAGGGCAAGCCCTCATCAACAGGCTTCTGCATAGACGAGATTCCACAGAGCAACCTCTGCCTCTCTGCTCCATGGGCTTATAGCAAGAAGGCGATCAGCCATGAGCCAGGACACAGTGTGCACGCTGCTGTTATCTTGACTGTGGACTGCTCAGCCTCAAGAACTATGAGAGACACATTTATCTCTTTAAAGATTTTTATTTTTTGCATTAGCCCATGTTTGCAGTGTATAAAGATTTCATTCCCCCTGGGGAGCTGGCACATGGATTTAATGTGTCCGAAATTTTTTTATGTCTTTCTCCCTCAAATTCCCATTGCTTATTATGTTAGCTAGTTAGTATTTATAGTACTTGTAGTAGCAGCCTAAGTGGATTAGACAGACAAAGACAGACATTGGTGACGCCTGTTGAACACTGTGAGGATATGTGATATCACCGCATTATACACCTAAAATGTCCAAAATGATAATTCTTTTAAAAAATCTTTTTATTTATGTATTTGGTATAGGCTCTCACTACATAGCTCAGACTCAGGGAGATCCTCCTGTCTCAGCCTCCCCATTGCTGGGATTACAGGCTTGTACCCCAACACCTGGCTTTCATGCTGGCATGGCATGCCTGGGGTTCTGGGGCCGGTGCAGCATGTGGTGCTGGGAACTGAACCCAGGTCTTTGCACCTGTCACACAGGTACTCAGATCACTGAGCTATCTCCTCAGCCTAAAAATGGTAATTTTTAGTGTGCATTTTAGTTCAAAAACTCCCTTACCAGTCACAAAATTTATCACAGCACATGGTTTTGCAGTACACGTCTTGTACAATTCTAGATGAAACATGTGGGAGAAATCTGGTTTACAATATTCCACAAACCAGGGCCCATAATGCTTAAGACTCACATTTCTGCAAAAATCCCTACAAAGAAACTCTATAAAAACTTTAGAATTTAGTTTTAATATCAACTTTCTAATTTCACAGAACATAGGTTCAGAAATGCTAAGCCAGGTGAACTACTGAAACCAGGGTCAGATTTTTAACAGGAGATTCAAGTAAGAGTGGGATAGTTGCCACACCTCGACATGGCCCATCACCTGAACTGCCAGGCTTCCACCAATGCCCTACAAGAGTGGCTCCAACCCCATGGCACACTAGGCTAATGGCCGTCAGACAGCAAGGTCTGTACTCACCTAGGGGTCCTTCAAGCACCACAAGAAATGATACGCTTCACGCTTGCCTCCCCAGAGTTGTGAGTTAAAACAGTGATTTAGTAGTTAGGGTGATTTCAGGAACAAAGTCCTTCTTAGTCTAGGGCAGGCATGTGGATGACATTAAAAAAAAAAAAAAGAAAGAAAAGAAACAGGCTTTTAGGAGCCAGATCTAAATACCATCACCCCTGTCCCATTTAGGGGTCACAACCTCTCTACTGAGAAGGGTACAGACCTAGCAGGAAAGGAAATGCCACAAAGTAAAAGCCATAAGCAACCCTTGCACTCATCCCCACAGACCGTGACCTGAGTGATTGAAGTACTTAAAATTTTCAGCTGAGGAAAAGCTCACTTAATATCTGCTGATACTAAAATGTAAATGAGGAGGAAGCAGGAATTCAAAGGAAAAAAAAAAAAGAATCTGGTGGAAATGTCACCACCACTCCTCTGTCCTTTCAAGTTCATTAGGTTCTTCACTCTAGCGGGGGCCGTCTTCACAACTGCAGCTTTTATTTCCCTCTGTAATTCAAACAAGGTGTGGAAGAAAGACTGTCTTCAAATGACTACATTCTCAGCTTAGTAATCATACACAAGTGGAAACCACATTTTGTCTTCAAGGAATGTTTGTAAAAAATATACTCAAAATAATAAATTTTCCATGGATACTGGCTTCCTCTATCCAAGTTAATGTTTGGCCTAATTTATACAATAAATCCAATGGGCAGCTTATCTCTCCCAAATAGCACCTAACACATTCTTGGCATCTAGAAGGAGTTAACACATTGCATATGTGGCTCAGTTCACAAAACAACATATCTGTGGGGCCGGGGAGATAGCTCTGTGGCACAAGTGCCTGACTGGCAAGTGCAAGGTTGTGAGTTCAAACCCTGGTCCTGCAAAAAAAAACAACAAAAAACATCTGAGGAAAAAAGTCACCAGCAAAGGAGAGGGAGTGCGAAAGGGTGAACCCTGGGATGCAGAGGGCCACCCATGTGGCTGCACAGGACTGGCTCCTAAAGTCCTGCTTGGGTTTTTGAAGATCTAACCCTGTGTACCTGAGGGCAAGAAGTACTGAGGCCCTGTAGTGAGTGTGGAGCACTGCAATTTTGACCACTTTTAGTTCCAGCAATCTGGCCCTGGGTCTGGATATGATGGACATTGGGAGATATCACACTAAAGATGAATTCAGCAGTTATTGTTTATTAGGTACAGAGTTTCAGTCTGGATCTATGAAAAAGTTCTGGAAATGAATGATGGCCAGAGTTATACCACAGATGAGTGTATTTATTGCCACTGAACTGGAGTGTCCTTTATTGCATTTCAAAATGCTGGGCTCAGTCCTCAGCATTGTAAACCAAAAGTTAAAATAGTAAAATTTGTGCTATATACATATTTACCACAATACAACAAACAGTAAGTTCAGCTCCATGCCAAGGTCATACCATGGCAAAGCTAAGAGGAATGCCAGTCAGACTCAAAAGTCATACGTTTTCCCTGCATCTTCTCTGTATCTTCCCTGTGTCTACAAGGATAAAAATGATGGTGGCAATGAGTCTAAATATTATCATCCCCATTATTGTTAGCAACTTGGGTGCTATGTGCCAGATTCTATCCTAAGCAACTGCTGTACACTGACAAACTTATGCCTTCCATCAGCCCTTTGGGAGAATACTCTTATTATCCACATTTCTCACAAGGGAAAGTGAAATATGAAGAGCTGAAACAACCTGCTCAAAGACACACAGTCAAGAAATGGTGGATTGTGGAATTAAATCCAGGCAGTATGAGTCCAGTATGGTAAAGGTCCTGAAATGTACCACATAGCTGCGCTGTCTCCTAAATTTTAGCACATAGGATATAAAGACATAAACCTGACCACCCAAAAGATGCAGCAACCAAGGACATTGATGAGCTGCATATGATGTTTGGATGGGTTAATAAAACTCAGTGCACACCTGGCTTCTGAAGAGGATGATCGAAAGACCCACTCAAACACCACCTTCCATGGAGTCTTTCACGCCTTTGGCATGATTCAATATAGCCAAGATATAGAAACAACCCAAATCCCAAAGTCTGTCAGGATTAACATATAAAGGAAATACAGTATACGTATTTGTGAGTTATTTAGCCCCGAGAAAAGGAAATCTTATCATTTATTCCAACATGGATGAACCTAGAGGACATTATGCTAAGTGAAATGAGTCTGACAGAGAAAGAGGAATATTATATAATCTTGTTTTTATTAATCACCTTGATTGCTGTCAACACTTTACCGTCTACACATATGAGATATCGATATATCACGTTGTAAGCCTTAAACACGTATACAATTTAATTTGTTGATTCCTATTCAACAAAACCAATGGAAGTAATATCATTTATCCTGGCTCAAGGGTTAGCTCTGCAAATGCCTAGCTCTGGAGTCCTTGTTAACTCCTTAATTGTATAGCCAATCTCTTTGATAGTAATTCACATATTCAGAGCTTCTATTTCTGGGGTTTAAATTGCGATAATTCATATTTTGTTAAGAAATAATTATTTTCAGCCGATTTTCAAACTTTCTGTCATGAGTGTATTTGCCACAAGCCTCAATATAGCTTTCATCTGTCTTGTATCTATTGATTTTCCACTTCTACTTTGTTAGCTTTGCACTCTATCTCATTTTTTCCCTTAATTGGGCTTTCAAGGAGACTGTCTAGTTTACTGGTCTTTCCAAGAATCAGCTTTTCAATTTATTTATCCATTCTCTTTCTTTAAACTTCAGTTTTATCCCTATTGATTTATTCTTGTTAGCTTTTAAGGCTTTCTTTGTTCTTCTTTATTCCCTAAGCTGAGTAATAAGCTCTCCTGTTTTCTTTGGTCTTCAATAAGAGAATAGAAAATTCCTTGTGAGTGAAGAAGTCACTTCTGTGTTTAGACTGCACTGTACTTAGAAGCTTTGGTAACCAAATAAGCCCTGTTTTTAATTTTTTTCCTCAACTTTAACTTTCACTTTGGTTTCCTTTTTGACTCCTTGTCTGTCACCAAGTGTGTTTCATAATTTGCAAGTAAAGAAGTCTTTTAAAATTGCTTTCTTTTATTTCTATGTTCATGTGAGATCTGCTAAAACTCTCCATTCTTTGAGCTTTTGGAAGATTTTTTTTTGTGTGTGTGTGACCAATTACACAGTTAAGGTAAGGAGGAACTTGGCCGTGGACATTTAATCATCTATTTTTAGTATACTAACCAATGGTCTTTGGAAATTAATGTGAAACTTACTTGTACAGTGGGTGTCCCCAATCCCTGGGCCAGGACCAGCACTGGTCTGTCTTCTTAGGAACCAGCCTCATAGTAGGAGGTGAGTGGTGAGGAGCAAGGGGAGCCTCAGATCTATTTACAGCCACCCCCCTAACACTCCTTACCGCAGCAGGGCTAGGTTCTCATCGGAGCACAAACCTGATAGCAAACTGCTCATTCAAGGAATCTGGGTTACTCCTGAGCCCACTCTACCCAAACCCCATGTATGGAAAGACATGATACCTGTTATGAGATGAGAAAGACTAAAAATGTGTGGAATGTAAAAATGGTGTGTCTTGTTGGGTGTGGTGGCGTACGCCTGTAATCCCAGCACCCGGGAGGCTGAGGCAGGAGGATTGGTGCAAGTTTGAGACCAGCCTGGGCTACCAAAGTGAGCTCAAGGCCAGCCTGAACTGCATAGTGAGACCCTGTCTCAATAAATAAATAAATAAATAAATAAATTAATTAATTAATTAAATTAAAATAAAATAAAATAAAATAAAAATGGTGTCTCCTCCTTCAATGGCTTTGGTATAAAATGAGTGACTTCAGGCATAAAATGTAAATTGTGCTTACCTGCCTCTAGTGTTGCTGGTAGAAAATTAAATGAGTCTCTTGTTCTCGCTGTCTACTTCCTGCTTTCTTGAAAAGTTCCAGTCGGCTGCTGGAACACTGCCCCTATGAAGAACCCCCCTGCAACCCTGGAAGGTAACAGAAAAGCCTTCAAGTGAAGACTGGGACATGTCAGGCACCAAGGACCCGAAGTGTGGAGAAACAGACAGAATGTTGCCTGGGTACTGTCCATGCCAAGAGGATGCTGGCAGACGGCAGTCAGCCCAGATCAAGTATTTTCTGAGCAAGTGAAGTGTCTTCAATCTCTTAAAACACTGCTTGGAACAGGGGATAGCAGCTTAAAGCAGTTTGGTGTTATACTTAGCACTGTAGAGAATACTTTTGCAACTAAAGACTGATGGCAAAAGACATAAAAAGAGTTTGGTTTTGTTTGCTGTTCAGACACATATGCACAATGCAGATCACTGTTACGTTAAGGATGACTGGCTGTAAGCCAGATGGACAGCACGACCACATGGAGAGACATCTGACTCAGCGCTGCCGAGAGAGCAGAGTCAGGTAAAACAATCTGTACCTGAAGAATTCTTTCCCTCTGTGTTAGAGGGTGCCCTGTCCTGTTGTGAATTCAAGTAAGTCTGGAGGTCATAATGGTTAAGGCCTCTTTAGTCTAAGACCATGGCAAGAAGCAGAAATGGTGACCTTGGGCCCTGTCAAGTTTGATGGCCAGGCAAGGCAGTTATAGGACAGGAAATAGGATACAGTAAACAGCCCTGATGTTCAGAGGAAAAGTGGTGTAGCACAGAAGCTGGCCTGCAGTCTTACATAATCATTCTAGGTTTGACATTTCTAAAAGCAGCTCTTAATTTGAGTATCTAAACAAACACTGGGAAAAACAAATGGGATCCCAACCTCCCATAACATTCTTTAAGGCTTTAGTCCTGCTAAAACATGGTTTATTTTTCTTTTATTAATTTTATGTAGCTTGAATGAATATATGGAAATGAATATATGGAAAGGGACTCTAACCTATTATAAACATTTAAATGCAAATGTTTTTGCATTTTGTCCATCAAATTGGCCAAGATGATGAGATAAAAAGAAGTGACATTCTCATCCAATAACTGTAGTGAGAGCGTAAGGCAGTTCTATGTTATCCCTTAGAAGGGTGATTTATAGATGAGTGCTCCAGACCTTAGGATGTTACATTTCTTCAATTTAGCAATTTGTCCCTTACGATCTGTCTTAAAGACATAAGCATCAATAATTCACCAAGATTTTTGTAAAAGAATGTCCACTGCCACACAGTTAAAGTGACAAATTAAAACATAATATAAAATTACATGGGATAGCTTAAGTAGTACTATGATATATACTTACTTTAGAAACCATTACATCCATTTCTGCTGGTATACAATTGTTTTAAGCTTTGAGATTACTGAAAGAAGTTCAATGTTGTAGTCCAAACTATGTAGATATTTAAAAACAGAACTATAGAAATCATTTAAGTTGTAACATTTACAGAATAGAAATTGTCCGGACAGCAGATATCTTTTAAAAGCTATTTTTAAAAATATATGAATTATATATCTTTCTTCCCTTTCTAAAATTCAAGTTTATTTTTTGTTTCATATGTGTAATTATTTTTTATTTATTTTAATGAGAACAAAAGATAAAATAGCAATGAAACAGTTTCAAAATGAGTTAGGATGGTTATATTAATTAATATATTGCATATTATTGTCTTCATAGTATTCAGAGGACAACATACAGATCTGATATCTTGTCTAAACAGTATTAGTACAAACTCTTATTCTCAATGAACTAAGAGAAAGTAGTTGTATATATACTCTCATATATATATATATATACATATATACTCATATATATATATATATATATATATTTCTTTTTAAAGTTTATAATACTAGGAGAAATTATCATACCATGTCTTGTAAGTAGATTGTAAGTAGATCTTGTAAGTAGATTGTAAAGATACAGTATGAATCAAAAAACAAAAATTATAGTTAAACAATATTTAGAAAATTAATTAAATATTCATCAATTAAATTGGAGAGTGTTTAGGTTACATAGAAGTTTCAAAAGGCAAACATACCCCCCCCCCCAAAAAATGTGTGTAATTATGCAAGTCAGGAGGGACTAACAAATCTTTGTAAATATATTGCTCATTGATGACACCAGGTTATCTCTACTCTTCTTAGTCTACATTTTCTACAGTATTTTTCGTTTGAAAAATACTCAGTACTTCAATTCTCACTTGAAGTCAGCAAATGACAACACAAGTAGCTTAAGTAGTACTAAGAGATGCCTGTCTTTTTTCTTTTCAGAAAACGCTGAGTCCCAAAGATGGTTTCCAAAGTTGGACTTGGAGGTCCAACGAGAACCCTTGAGATTGCTGAACCTGAAGCACAAAGTGGGAGGGAAATCCCCATGAGGCCAGTAGGCTGGGAGGACAATGTTAGCTTACGCTGTGCGTCCTCGGCATCCTGTGAGGTACATTTCTACACCGCCAAGACAGACTTGCTCTGTTTCAGGTATTTACGCTCTGGGAGAAAAGCCACAGATCCTCACCCTTATAAAATGGAGCACGTACTTGCCAAAATGTGTTTTAATACTCTCATATATTCAGACCCTAACCTTCAACATCTCCCTGCTTCTCAAAAAGCATTCCTAATATGAGCTTTATAAGCCAAGAAGTTACATGACCAAGTACAGCGTGTTCCTGAGCATGTACCAGAGGAGAAATTCTATCAGAGCTTTTGTCCAACTTTCACATTCACATGATGAAACAGCATTGGAAAATTACTTCCAAAAGACTACAAATCAAAATGAATGAAATGGGTCTGGGGAGATAGCTCCATGGCACAAGTGCCTGCCTGGCAAGTGCAAGGTCGTGAGTTTGAACCCCGGTCCTGACAAAAAAAAAAAAGAATGAAACTTCTAAATTTTATGCTTGCAGTAAGTGTGTGAAAAGCTGCAACTCAATAAGTATTTGCTGAACGACTACATTTGGGGTGAGACATTCACCTACTGAAAGCATATCTGATGACAACACAGAGCCAACAGGCAAAGCTTCAATTTCCCAATGGTGATATCTCCCACATCATAGGTAGGAAAGAAAACAATCTTGTTGCTGTCTTCATACTTTATCAGTAAAAAGAACTCCTAGGCACAGATTAACTACACTTGTTTTCTACCAAAAAATATTTAACTTGTTTTGAACATTTTACTATTGCAAAATATGCAGCAATAGTGTGTGTGTACACATGTGTGTGTGTGATTTCACACAATTGGGCATACTTATAGTATTAAAAACAACTCAGAAATGAAATTGTGCTATTTCATAGACATTATTTGTTCTTACCTTATAACTGGACCTACAAAGTAGGCTATTAATTTGCAGAGGAGAAAATTAAAACCAAAGTTCTCAGTGGTGAAATGACTTCTCCTAGGTCAAATGGCCAGTAAGTGGTAGAGCTGGACTTTAAGCCGAATCCAAAGCTCTTTCCCCAATCACTCCCTCCCTCAGTCTTATCAGTGACTTCTTGCAAGGGCAGCAACAGCCTGGCAAATACTCAGGCCACCTTTGAGGTCTTCAGAGCTGAAACCAACCCCATAAAAACAATGACAGCAGTGATGGTTTGGCAGATAGGTTTATGGCCTACAGCAGCCTCCAGTGATGGGTCTGGATCTCTCCTATGAAGCAGAACCCCCAGGAGCATTAGGCAAACCCAGAAGAGTCTCCCACATGTGCGCAATAGATTTGGTCTTTTTGGAATTTTCACTCGATGGCCTCTGCCAGATCCTTCCTGATTTTGCACTTAAGCTGTGGCCAGAATAAAACTAGGGCAACAAAACCCAACATATTTCCTGCCTCTTAGTTGTCTTTAATAAAAGAAAAAGATCCGTTTGGACAGTCTGGCACAAATCCCTTCACAGAAGGAGAAGTCTGTCTTCTTCACTGTATTGTAGATGGGAGCTCCATATGAACATCCGAACTCAGAACTTTAAAAGAGTTCTCAAAGCTAATGACCTAATATTAGCTTTTCTAATCAAACATTCCTTTGTAGGGGTTTTAAATAGTCTACACATGTAAAATATGTATTCCACCTCGTTCAAGGGAGACTTGACCAGATGTTTAAAAAACCTTGGAAATGTGCCTTTTCTTTGATCTCACAATTGTACTATTGGGAATTTGTCCTAAAATAATGGCCAAGAAAAAAAAAGATTTATGTACACTTTTTCATCACAGGTTGATTTATAATAGCTTATAAAATAGAAACAACTCAAAATGTCCCTCAAAAGAAATACATTTAGAACATGTAGTGTATCTCCCTGTAAGGAAAGAGTTATACAGCCATGAAAACAATGTTTTCAAAGAATCCTTAATGCAGGGATACCATCTTAATTAAGGTCAAGGGAAAGGAATGGTAGAAACAACACAGAAATAACACTGTGCTGGAAACCAGAACTCTAGTAGTTCCAGAGTAGACTGCTATATATGTTTGTGTGTGTGTGTGTGCACATGTGTGTGTGTGTTTTGCTGTCCACTTTTAAAATTCTTATTTTCATATAGCAGCTAACAGTGAAGTCCATAAAAACTTCACATTGATTGCTGTCTTTTTCTCAGTTAGGAGTCTTCTCCAGTGCAGCCAGGCCAATTGTATTGACTATTGCTTGCCTGCCTTGTGCTGTCTAATTTGCAGCTAGTATAGAAAGAGAGTCTGTGGCAGTGAAACGCAAAGCCACCTATTGGTAAGTCACCAGCCAAATTCACTTGGAGACTTTTCTCTACCTACCTACTTATTTACCTCCCTACACACACACACACACACACACACACACACACGCACGCACGCACACACGCATGCACGCACGCACGCACGCAACGCAAACACGCGCATTGCCACAGAACAGCCCCATTGCTGTAAGGTCCTCCATCCTAAGAGTTCCCACCATGTCACCAAATGGCAACACCCCTTTGAAGCACCTGCTTCTTCCTTTGAACGCTTTTCCTGCCCCTCCAGCGTCTTCATTCCTCATGTATTATGTCTACGGTGTTGTTTGTTTCAGGACCTGGTTTCACTAAATGGTGCGGGCTGCCCTAGAGCTCTCAATCCTGCACTGAAGATTGTTCATAGTTTCTTTTGTTCAATTAAAATGCTAGTGTTGTAGAAGTTGTATAATAACCAATTCTACACTGGGCTCTGAGGTATCCTGTAGTCCCTTCCTATTTCGTGGTTTGATTTTCATGGACTCACTATTTCGAGGGTTTTCAGAAAATATTAATTTAAATTATTTATCACAGGTTCTTTGCTATGTCATGGAATTTTACAGCACTGTACAGTGCACATGTTAAAATTATGTAGGTATATGAGTTTAGAAAATGTGTGGGAAATGTTTATAAGTGTGTGTGGGGGGGTTCTAAAACCTTAAAATACATATAAATACCAAAATAAATATAGCATTGCCATTTCACTAATTTTCACTTATTGCGGGGCTGTCAGAAATGTAACCTCTGCAGTAAGCGAGGGACCACTGTAGTATAAAGCCATGTCCAATGATAATCTACTTAACTTGAATGTATCACTAACTGTCAAACACGTTTCTCTGTAGTTCTAAACCCCAAAACCATGTGTATGTTTATGCAACTTACAATAACCTGGGACATTTGCCAGACCACTGTCCTGCATTTATGAAGATGCCATTGGTTTTATTATATCTGCAGGTAGATTCGTCAGGGGGAAATGGAACGAAGGAGATTCAGCCCAACAGCTAAGTTTAGTGCACTCTGGGCCTCAGGGCCCACACTCACCCTCTATCCCTGCCAGCATCAACCAATAATCCTTTCTGAAGGTGGCCCCTTATCATCCTTCATTCATGTTTAGGGAAACGTTATTAGAGACCAAAATACCCCTAACCATAGGTCTTTTTTTCTAGCTTATTATAAATTAAAGGCCAGTGGAAAGCATCTGCCAATAGGATTTTGGACTCCTGAGGGTGCTTTATAAGGGTAGAGGTGAACTTTTCAGGGGGCTCTGGTTTGCAGTGCCCTAGAAATCAAGCCATAGCAGAGCTGCATATTCTACCTCCCTAGAAAGTCAGGCTGAAGTTTGAAAACGTACTCTGAATCTCTTTGTTGCCTATGATGACATCTTGGAAAATGTATTCTATCTCTTATAGTCAAATACCATCTAGCTCTGTTTCACCCTGCAAACACACTGGTTTGGGGTTTCCTAAGAAGCTTCTCACCCTTTGATCATTCAGTGAGACATGTTGGCTTCCATACAGGTTCCTGGCTTCCAAACTCAGGTGAATCTTCAATGAGATCCCAGTCTTCTCCTTTTACCCTCAGCAACTAACCCAACCTTCCATCTCTCTCTGTCTCTCTGTCTCTCTCTCTCTCTTT
The DNA here is from genome assembly GCA_004027025.1 of Myocastor coypus. NCBI lineage: Eukaryota > Metazoa > Chordata > Mammalia > Rodentia > Myocastoridae > Myocastor > Myocastor coypus. The sequence goes on along the minus strand of PVJA010013257.1, from coordinate 797 downwards.
CTCTCTCTCTCTCTCCCTCTCTCTCTCCCTCTCTCCCTCCCTCTCCTGTGTTTCCTATGTGGCCTTGCTTCCACTTATTCTCAGGTATCATTGCCTGTTGCTACCTAGAAAAAACTGAGGTTCTCAGGCATGACGCTGTCAACTCTTTAGTCACCTACCACTATGTCCACTGCCTAGCATTGCTCTGAAAATATGTTTCACCTTCCTTTTAAAAAGTCATCCTTTCCTAACTCCCAAGGCTCATTCTATTTTTTTTTGTTTGTTTGTTTTAACATCTATAAGTGTGTGTGTGTGTGGGGGGGGGGTTCCTAGCAATTTTCTTCTCCAAAGATAAAAAAAAAAAAAAATCCAAGCCAAAAGAAAAGTCATGGGGCTGGGGCCTGGGAGATAGCTCGGAGGACTAAATCACCTGCTTAGGCAAGCTTAGGCAAGCACAGGGACAGAGATTTGATCCCCAGCACCACTGGCTGTACCAGCCCCGCCCCCAGGATGGGCTGAGCCAGCTAAGGTCCAGGCATAGGGGTGCACGCCTGTAATCCCTGCTCTGGGGAGGATGAAAGCAGGAGGATCACCACAAGTTTAAGCTGCACAGTGAGACCCTGCAACAACCAAATACATTGAAAAAGAAAAGAAGAAGAAGAAGGAGAAAGAGAAGGAGAAGGAGAAGGAGAAGGAGAAGGAGAAGGAGAAGGAGAAGGAGAAGGAGAAGGGGAAGGGGAAGGGGAAGAGGAAGAGGAAGAGGAAGAGGAAGAGGAAGAGGAAGAGGAAGAGGAAGAAGAAGAAGAAGAAGAAGAAGA
>PVJA010013256.1:0-50001 GCA_004027025.1 Myocastor coypus | reverse complement strand
GTCATAAGCTGTTGACTTGAGCCTTTTACAGCTCAGCATATTAGTGTGGCTTTTCTTTTTATACCTCCTTGTTAGACTTTTCTACTGGGTTGTTAAGACCAAGATAAAACAAGATCTAGATAATGAAGACTATAACTTTTGTATCTGAGAAGGTCAGTCAAATCCCCTCAGGTCTTATCCTGAAACCATGTACAACATTTGGTAGAACTTTTGTCAGTGTCAGCCATCTGGATGAGTCATAGCCATTGCTTGACCTGTTTGCTCTCTATGAAAGCCTAACTGAGTGTTTTCTCTCTAGGTGATTCTCCTTAGGCACACTATACATAATTGATCCCTTTCCTCTGTGGTCCCATAACCTCTTTGAACAGAAAATTTGGGACACCACTGAGTTATAGGATGCTACAGTAGAGGTTCTCTGCTATCCTGAGTCCTCACTGACCTAGAAGGGCTTGGGCCAAAATATTGGCTATTCGTGTAGCTCTTCTTTTCCTCTAATTTTTTGTCTGCATACTTAAGTTGTTAACCCTCCAGAAGAGAAGGTTGATCACATTATTACCCTATAACATAGGCACTTGGGCTTTACATTATCTTTCTAAATATCAAATGCCTTAGATATAACATAGGAGAAGTATGGGGCTGAGTGACACAATTCAGTGGAGAATGATTTCCAATGTGAAAAATTTGAACCATAAGCAGCATGCTTCTGAAAAACTGATAACTTCATGGATAACTTTATATGGGTGTAGTGTAGAGTAAGGAGCTGGAGTTGGTGGAACAGGTAGAATTAATGGGGGTTCACAGCATTTCTGTATTAAGTATTTTCTCAGGAAGTCAGGAGAAAACTCTAAAATATAGATTTTTAGGAAATTCTGGGACTAGCTTGCTGCATTTTCCTCTGAGATACCAATTCAAGTCATTTTAACCAACATAATTCATACTATTTTCTAAGAATTGTTGGGCATTGGTGTTCAAATATAAATAAGGTGTAACTGCAATTCTCGGAGAGATGTGTCACGTAATGAAAGACATGCAAATTTATAGTCTTAAGTGAAGTAAACCGAATGTGGAACCAGACCATTTGCATGACATAGTAAAGCTTTTGACATGGGCAGAATTAGACCAAAAGGGAGTGTGACAGAAAATGCAGGGAGCAGATGGAGTAGTGAATAGCAGGAGCGAAGGATCTAAAAAATGGACTGGAAGTGGTAGTTCACAGTATAAGCACAGAACTTGGGAGCTTGAGGCAGGAGAGTTGCTGTGAGTTTGAGGCCAGCCTTGTGGTCAAAGGGTTGAAAGTCAGCCTGAAATGAATGCCTAGTGGAGCTTTGTCACAAAAAGATTATCCATCTATCTATCTATCTATCTATCTATCTATCTATCTATCTATCTATCTATCTGTCTGTCTATATCTTGGAGCAGAGAGCAGGAAGATGTCCATTAAAGGATACAAGTTTTAGTTAAGAGGAATGAGTTCAGAGACCTACTGTGGAGTATGGTGATTATGCTAGTAACGGCTTATCATGTTTTCAAAAATAGAGTAACTTTTAAATATCCTTAGTACAAAAACATATGTACAGTAATTTAAATATTAGCCATTCCAAAATGTATCTGTATTTAAAAACATATTATGCATAATGAATATATATAGTTAATTAAGAATATCCATAAGAATATGAAAAATAGTAACTTGAACTATTAGATTTTCACATAAAGTTCAGATGAATAAAATTTTACATATTGCACTTGGAGAATACCATTTACATAATTCATTTAAAGATTAAATATTTTTAGTCTCTTTCATGAACTGAAGCTTTATAAATTGCATTAACTCTGCTCTGTTAAATCAGTAACCTAGTGTCTTGTGGAAGATTCACAGAATGTCACATGCACACACAGTTTTATAACCTTTTTAATAGCTTTATTTTGATGTAAGAAAGTTCTTACAAACACCCTCCTATGTATGAAAAAGACATGAGACCATCTAGATTTTTAATACTAGTGAAAGAAACATTGAGCTAAGTCTGGAGATAATTTAGCCTTGATGGCTAGGAAAGAGAACTGCTGTTTGACTCGCTGTTTAGTACTTTACTTAGCTGAGAAACACCTGAAATCCCTCACCTCTTACAGAATACTCACTTTGCTCCAAGATCTTTTTGCGGACACTGGAATTTTGCCTCAGCATAGATGATTTATAAGGGACAATGTACTTTGTATGTGGTATAAATGCCACAAAATAACATCAAGAAATGCAAGAAAAGTTAAATACATGGCTGATTCCAGAAATCTTTGAAATTAACAATAGCACAGTTACACTAAGAATGCTAAAAAATTGAAAGCCTTAATTATAACTTTCTGAGATACTGTCACAAATCTACTTGTAAAAATGGTCAGATTCAGAGAACTATAGGGTGAATCAGCTGGTTATTCATTTGCCAAGGGAGTCTAACAATTATATTTTTTTTTCTGAATGAAAGATCATAAGGGTTGGAGCTTTGTGTTGTGTAAGTATATAGTATTTAGTTTAATGTCAACACAAGCAAATGGCTCAAATTTACATTTTCCATTGATTAAAAATGACAATTGATAAACTTTCCATTGCAGGTTACTAATTATAATATCTATTAACTGAACATATGCCTATTACATGCAAGGCAGTGAAGGCAATCAGTGGATGAGAAGTATATATGCTCTGCCGTCAGGGAATTTTAATGCAGTAGAAGATAGAGACCCACTTTCAGGAAAAGGTGGACCACATTTGGACTGCTGTACTACAGACCATCAGTGAGTGATACAATCACAGCACTGATTGGTGACCCCAGAGCTCTGCCACTTGCCAGTCAAGAGGGTTTACCTGGAGTTCCTAGAGGACCTGGTATTTGAACTTTCCCTTGCAGAATGAGTAAGATTTGCAAAGATATAAACTAGTGAAAACATTTCCATCAAGGAATACTATTATTAGTAAACATGTAGCTAGGAAAACACAATTACGCCCACTGAGTAAGTTAACGATCACATTTCCTGAGAAACAGTTGTAGGAAGAACTGTTAAGGGAGGTTGAGACTATGTTTGTAATGGGCATGGAAACCTATGCCAAGAATGTAGACTTTAATAATCATAGACATCATAAGGCTTCTTTTATCCTCAATTAGGGACTTGCATGATTGAAGCTGTGCTCTAATAGTTCCAGAAAGATTGCCGAGGGGGAGCACTGAAGCAGGAAAGTGCTGTTATAAGTGTCCAGATACCTCATCTCCAGGTAAGAAAAGTGGGAGCAATGGATTAATTAGATTTACTTGTATAAGAAACCAGGAGAATGTGGTAAGTGATCAGAATTTGTGGGTCTTAGGAATACCATAAGGAAAAGTAAAAGCTCTGTAAATCAAAATATATGGGTCTGGGGAGTGAAATGAAATTGGCAAAGGAAGTAGAAATGACTACTGTGATGTCTATGATAGACAAGGGAATTTGGGAGAATTTTTTGTTTGTAGACATCCATAGAGCTCTGAAGACTGAAGTCAGTGAAGTAGCCTGGTACTTTTGGAGAGGAACATGATATGATGGGATATATGACAAAGTAAGGGCTCAGGGAATAACTAAAGTTAAATCTGCAAGGATTCCCAACAAACAGACAAAAAAATCATCATTAAAAGAGACAATAAAACATGAGAATACATGACTGAATCCAAGAAAATTTAAGAAAAGTGGGTCCTTATATAGGATACATCAGATACATGGAAAAGAATACAGGTTGATAGTTATTTGAATGTATAGTTGAGAGAGGAATTTTAAGAGTACAGGTTTCAGAAGCAAATGATTAGGGTGAGTAACTATACAATTTAAACAGGACAGGTACCGATTTTTATTTTCTTCCATTTCAGTCATTCAAAATAGTTGTGAAAACTGAAGTGAGTCCTAGGTTTGGGGGCAAACAGCTGGGGACAAAGCAAATTCTTTCCCTGAAGGTTGCTACACTGCACAGTGAGGAAATTATTAATGAACAAGCAGAACCCCAGCACTCTGAGCAGACTCTATAAAAGAACTGAAAATTCAAGCTTAACCTGGGTTACTCAGTGACATAATGAGATCCTGTCTAAAAATTTAAACAGCTGGGAATGCAGCTCAGTGCTAGTGAAGGCCCAGGACTCAATCCCTGGACCAGCCCTCAAGTCACTAACAGAATAATACAATTAATAGTAATAATAACAAAATGTATATCAAGGTGGTTAACATGAAGCAACAAAATTCAGGAGGGATTGCAGTGATGGTGAAACTTTTAGAGACAAGCGTCCAAATTGTAACCCCAAACCCACTTATTTATCAAAACATGCCAACTCTGGAATTGAGCCTGAATATACAGGCTTTAGTTTCGAAAAAATACAACTCACATATGAACATATTTTGTCTTAAAAGAAAAACAAATAATACATACACCATAGGTTTGCTACCACTGCCTAGAAGATTCGCAATTTTTTCTTCACTGGTCAATCCATAAACCACATTTAAGTCAGAGCAACTCATAAATATAGGCTTGTTATGCAGTTTAAGAAAATGGCCAGCTGTTGTTGCTGAATTGAGAGAGTGACTGCGGCCTGATTTCTCTGCAGAACACCCTCGAAAATGTGGGACTGTCCTCATGTTGAAGAGTCCTTTGTGGAGAGCTAACAGCTTTGTAGATGCCATGCCCAAAAAAGAAAGAAAATAGAGAATTCAGGGAACTTTCCAGGTATATTTCTCTATTTCCCTTTGGGACAGATAGAAAAGATCTCAGTGTTTTATTTAAGAAATTGGTGGCCTTATATGTGTCAAAGTTCACATTGAAAATGAAGGCGCATATTCATGTGGTTCAAACATAGTCATTAATTACACTCACTGAAAGGAAATGTGAAAACCATGATAATGAATGCTTTCATGTTGGAAGAGCTGTAGTCTTCAGGACACACATATGGTTAATGCCAAAACTGAGCAAGCTTTGATTTCCTTTAACATTTTTGCAAGATCATATTGTTTAACTGAATAAGATAACGAGACTCTAAGCCGTGTAGAAATCAATGCTAAGCATTGGGTAAAAGGATATTCACTTTATTATGTTTGCACTCTTTTCTTTTTTTTTTTTTTTTTGTTTTTCTGCACTGTTTTCTAAAAATGAAAATATGTCTCACATGTCTGTTTAGCTAGGATAGACTGTGATATTCTGGCATTATTTAAAACTAGCTTTGGTATTCAGTATTGTCTTACTTCAAAAGTTATATAGCAGAATGTATTTTATTATGGATGATCATTCATGAAAAATATATCCAGTGGAATTGTTGTCAAACTATTTCCAAGAAACTCTACTTTTGTATTGCTCACTACTAACCAAGGTCTGTTATAGCACTAGTCAGTATCTCTGCAGGCGTTCTGCCAATTTGTAGTTTTAAAGTGGCTTTGTTTTCCATTCTCATGAAACCGTGGAACTAATTACAGCTGCTCACTCTGCTATTTCAACTCTCCATGCTGTTGGTTTTCTCTGGGCTGTGTTTTTACTCAGTGATAATATTTTTTTTTTTCCATTTTGCTTCGGATCTTTTTTCCCTACATAGCCAGGAGAGGAGCATCCTATGCCACAGAGGCTGAAAAGATTGTTAGAACTAATTCTCATTTCTGTGCAATACCCATGGTGTTTTCTGAATGTATGATGTGCTATCATCAGGTTTTGATTATGTAATTGAAATGTGAAAAGGTTAAAAGCTCAGCTTTATTGGCCTTATCAACAGAATGTACTCTCCCAAAAGCTCTGTTGGAACAAATATGTTCTTAATCACTTCTGGTCAAAGGCTACTATGTATTTTAAGGAAAGAAAGCTCATAGATGAGGCTTACAGAAGAACTGAGGTTTTGAAAGGCTATATTCTATCTTTCTGTGCCAATTTATGAAATTGTTTTTATTAAGAATTCTATTTGAATATAACTGGAATTTGAAAAAAGTGGTCAAATGTACCTTCTCTTTCAATTTTTCTGGCAGAGACTTGAAAAGATGATCTTATAACAATACACTACACAGAAGGGAAAACTGATAAACCTGGCTGCTCATGTTTTACACCCTTAAAGCTTCCACTTTAAGTAGACCTGAAATTAGAGTGACCTTGACTTATTGCAAAGAGAAAAATATTCTATCCTGTTTATATGATTTTAAACTAATCAAGGCAACCCTTGAGCAAACATACAGAATCAAAGAATTTCAACAGGATTTCATCAGTCTTGAGGCTGTATCTTTGAGAGTAGGCTATAGCTGCTGCACTCTAGGAAACAGGACTTGCTACATTTTCTCTCCCTCTGCTGGTCAGATATTGGTAGCCATGTGTAGAAGCTAAAGAAAGGAAGAAACCAGGATGATAACAAAGAAGGGCTTTCCTCCTTTTTAGTTTTCAAGCTTTGTATTTATTTATTTAGTACTGGGAATTGAACTCAGAGCCTTGCTCTTGCCATGCAAGTGCTTGTGCCACTGGACTACATCAGCTGAGCTGGAATTATTTACATTTTATTTGTATTTATTTATTTTAAAGCTTTTATTGTCACATTAAAATGATTTTTCAATCATTTCAGAAACAGAAACGTAAAGACAGAATTGAAGGGGCCTGGCAGGATGGCTTAGTGGTCTAAAGCACCTGCTTAGGAAAGTTTAGGAGGCTGCAGGGACCGTGGTTCGATCCCCGGCACCACATGCTGCGCCAGCCCTGCCCTCAGGGCAGGCTGAGCCGGCCCTAAAAATAAATAAATAAACAAACAAAAGTTCTGAAACAAGAAAAAAATAAAATAAAAAATTCTAAAAAAAAGACAGAATTGAAGATTAGCATTTATCTTATGTTCATATAAGTCATTCTGTCCAGCTGTATATGACTGTGCCATATAAACATTGGATAAGTCAGGCACCCAGGGAAAGAACAATGGTGGAGTTAGCTTTCCACAAAACATGCATGCAAATCATTGTATTAGTTTAGGAATGCTGACCTCAACACATTATATTCTACTCATGAAAATGAGATCTGTATGTGACAATGTACTAGCACCAAAGAAATCTGAGTAAGAATATGAACTTCAGGTTCCTTACAGAATCAGAGATCAAAAGATCTGTTCCATTCAACTTTAAGCCAGAGAAATGCATCTCCTGCCCCACTGCCTAGTGTCAATCAATGACTTAGCTTTAGCTGGATTACAGTTAAGCTTGAATGGTCATGCAAGAGAGAATTTCAGGCAACCAGTCTCCAAAGAGATTGCTATTCTAAGGCTGAACATGAAAGAGAAATACGCTTAGATTTTAGTTGTACAGCAAAGAAATTTCATTCACTTTTAAAGATATAGTGAAAGAACTATGAGCCACTAATGCCACGCATGTGTGTGTGTGTGAATGTGTGCACACACACACACACACATATGCATGCTTATAAGAAATGTGATACACAGGGCTACTTTGCCTCATATTATGTGTTAAGAATTTAGGGGCTTTCATTTTTTTAACTTGATGACAATAATTTAAGCAAAGATTCCTGTTGACTAGAGTATAAAACAAATTGGCAAGAACTTAAATTCTCATTTAAGTATGTGTCTCTAGCATATGTAAATTTTATTATCAAATGTTATATCAATTTATGAAAGAAGTCCAATTGTTTGGAATACTGAGGAACTATTTTGCTTCAGCAACTTTCTTCTGATTTCTCTCAATTGATCTTTCTGCTTTAGTTGACTTATTTATAATGAATTAGCTAGAGCCTGTCACTTTCCCATAGTAGATATGAGAAAAGTCTTTTTGTTGTTGTTGTTCTTAAAATATAACACTCATCACTATAAATTCCAGTATCATGTCAGTTTCCATTTTGTAGTTTATTTTCTAAAACGCAGGATTGGTAAATCACACATTTCATGGATTTGAGGAATGGATCATGTGTTTCAAGACAAAAAGTGCAAATTAAGTACTTTGCATTGTAAGCACATTTTACACTTTACATAAAACGAACAAATTAGATTAGGTTCTGTTCTTTCAATTTCACTATTATTTGCTTTTAAGTACAAATTTAGGTAAATATCTTTCATGAGAGAAGAAATATAAAAAATGGTTACTCATGTGGCTAATTGCATATGAAATCTTGTAAATATGTTTAAAATTTCTTTTTTATCTTTTAATCATTTTGATGAGAGAAAAAATAATGTAGCAATGAAACAGTTTCAAAAACAGGTTAATAGGACAGATACAATAATTAACACATAAAATGTCCTTTAGCCAAATGGGGAGAGTTTAGACTGATATGGATGAATCTACGGTTTTTGAATGCACATATAATATATATATTGTAAAGATCGATTTTCTACCTACACTATTATAGAAAAATAAAATCTGGCAGATAAAGAAGTCTGATTAACCCTAAATATTAAGTGATAGGGACATGAGATGATTTTAGTCATGCCTTTCTCCAAAAGAAAATCTGACTCAGGGAAAATCTGTACTCATTTTCTCTGCATACACTGAACTTTATCAGGTTAAAAAGTTTCTATATCCTAAGATTTTTCTAAAAGGGTCGGTAATATTCATTTGAGAAAAACATCCTGTGAATAGCTACTAGGGTAATTTCTTTTCTAGTTATCCCCCTTTCCCAAGAATTTCTCTCTCTTCTTTTTGAGAACTGTTGTATTTATATTCTTTAAGTTTTTCATCATTCTCTCTTAGAAAAATAGCCCACTGTGCCATGAGCAACCACACCTTCTTGATACACAACTGACATTATTCCTCTTCCTACTTATAGTTTTTGTCTTTAAAACCCATATGAAGCTGAGCATGGTGGCGCACGCCTGCAATCCCAGCACTCAGGAAGCTGAGGCAGGAGGATCGGTGAGAGTTCCAGACCAGCCTGGGCTACAAAACTGAGCTCAAGGCCAGCCTGAACTGTACAGTGAGACCTTGTCTCAAAAAGACAAAAACACCAACCAACCAACCAAACAAACAAACAACAACAATAACAACAAAAACAAACAAACAAAAAAACCCATATGACTCCCTGTTGTATCTTATGAGTCAGTGATGAAAGAATCGATGAGAAGACCCACAGAAGGTAGCTCAGAGGACTCACTAAGATTTGTCCCTCAGTGTGTAAAGAACCCCCAAAGCAACTCAGCTTTACTTCAGGCTAGTGAACGTGATCTAGTGCATAATCATTTTAGTAAAGGAGGACCAGGTGCACAGTCAAGAACATGACCACAATCTCTATTAACTTCCACCCTTTCCCCATCACTAGGCTCACACAGATGTTAATTGTTAACATTCCAAGCAAGGGAGGAAGCAACAAACAGAGAGCCCACAGGTGAAGCTACTATCTATCACCTGGAGTCCCAGCTTTCTGGAGAGTCAGCAACAGAGCACAGCTGTCCTTGGGCTTTGTTTATTGCTCTCCATTTCTTGAGATGCTAATTATATTATAACTCCCAAAGACAAGCTCCACTTGCTTGACTTTATATCTCCTGATTCACAAGTTGAGTGTCTGAGTAACTTCTTTTTATGCCTCAATCAAGTTGTGTCTTAGTTTCCCTTAAGGAGTAATGTTGAATATGTGAACTGTTGTGGTTTAGATCTGAAACCCACCAGCTTCCGAAGTCTTATGTGTTTGAAAAGTGACTGGATTACTTGGGTGCTAAAGCTGACCAGTGGCTAGGAGGCGGGGCTTTCTTCCTAGTTATCAATTGTGTTAGTTGTTCATTGCTGGAGAAAAATACTACAGGTCCAAAGTAAAGGGAGGAAACGTTTTTTGCTCACAGTTTGTAGAGGTTTCAGTCTATAACTGGCTGGTTCCAAAGTGGAATGACACATGAGAGAGGGAACACCATTCGTGGTGGCAGAAGACAGCAACTGCAACAAGACAAAGAGAGAGGACAAAATGCTTCCTGTCCTATATTGTATATAAATTATCACTCTAGGGTGAATGTAGAATCACACCATGAACTGCAGCATTAGGTCATGAATGAATCACAAACTCTAGACTCACCCAGTTCTGAAAGGCCCACCTCCCCATGACAGCATGAAGCTTTGGTGGTGGGAACATTTAGACACAACCACAACACCATCATGTGACCAGCTTCCACCACTCAGCATTTAAAAATATGCCATTTATGCCTTGGAGCACCTGAGTATGAACTGAAGAATCCAAAATCTTTGAGGTGAAATAAAGTTCTTTTCCTTTAAGTTGGAGGTTTTCGATATTTTCTCCCCATGACAAAGAAAGTAAGATATGAACATATATCCATATACAGAATTTGATAGTAAAATATAACAGACATATAATACAATACATGATGTAAATTATATATAGTTTCTTAATACAGAACTGTGACTGAAATATCAGCCTTTAAGATATGAACTAATTACTTGAAAGAGCCTTGATATATCTGAATATTAAACTATATAATTATATCAAAGCCAGGGAATCTTTTTTTTTTGCATATTTGCTAGTGCACTATCAGAATTTTTATATTAATTGCAAAACACCAGTGAGAAACAAAAACATGTTGTTCTGTGTTCTGGATGATGGGTTAGAAGAGAAAAACAGATGAAGGAGAGCTAGAGACCTGATGGGACTGAAGCACCATCTGCATATCTCTGTGGCATCTGCCACAGTGGCATCTGGGCGTGACAGGGAAGTCTGTATCAGCTCATCCATAGGACAGCTTTGTAGCTCAGAACCCCGGTGACCTCAAAAACCCAAGGACCTAGACTGGATTTACAGCTTGCTTTCTAATCTAACTCATTAGCACACAGTAATCAAACAACAGTTTTCACTTGGGTGCTTACAACAAAATGATCCTGTCAACTTTACGGCTTCTACTCCAAGACACAATATACTAAGTGCCAGTGTAGAAATATAGCAATGAAAGGAGCCTTTTTACATATAAGGAGTGAAACTGTGACCAATGCTTATAGCTCAGCCCCCCCCCTTTTTTTTTTATTAAGTAGCTTTATTTCAGCAATGGAATGATTTCAAAAGGAAATTGTGTTCATTAAAGAGCATTGCCTCATTGTCTTCCAAAAAGTCTTATGTTCCCTCTTAAAAGAAAAGATGTTCCTTGGCAGCCCTGTCATCTTGATCTGATTCAGAATCCTAATTATTTTACTTTAATGGAAGAAACTCTGATAACAAATTCATAAATAAATGCTTATTAAAACAGCTCGTTTATCAGTGCCTCTTTATAATCAGTTCAGTTGGGTTATGATTTAGGTTACAAAGCCTGCAGCATGTTAATTTAGCTATCCAAGTGCAATAATCAGTAATGACTTGTATTCGTATTTTGACCTTCCTCCTGAAGATTTAATACTGCTTTTAAAACCGCACACTAATAACATGAAGTTTATTTAAGCTCTATGTTATGAAAAATATGCAATTTGATCTGGTTGTGGTCCAGAATATGGTTTTATAAATATAATATGCAATTATCTAATCAACACTTTCTTTTGTGGAATGAGTACTTGAGAATAAAGGATACAGTAAATGTTACCTGTTAACGTATCAGTTAGGTAAAAATCTTCTTAGAAACTTATCCTGCTTCTTTATAATGTTTTCAAAAAATGAAACAAATAAGTTAGTGTATGGAGAAGAGCTGGCATTGTCCACTGAGACACAGTTTATTCAGGATATTTATGAAGCCTCATTATTTCAAATGTATTTGGCTTAATCCAGAGTGCCCTTATAATCTTATTATTCACAAAGTTATTTTGCCCAGTTTATTTCTTATGGCTACATTTAAAATTCCAACCATTTTCACAGCAGTCTGATAATTTTGCTATGTCACTGGGATTATTTGCTATGAATAATTTTTATGAGTATGATAGAAAAACAAAGCGTTTTATAACCTTTAGGCTTTATGTTTTCATCTGTGGACATTAAGATATGTTTGAAAATATTTCATTAAATATCTCACATGTTGAAGATGGTTGGTGAAGATCAATAGAGGATGCAAAGATAAACCTGGAAGTAACAATTTGTGGGAAAGGTGACTATGTAAATACAACTGGTGGAAATCCTGTGTTTCTTTTGTGAACTTCAGTGTTTAGCATACCATCTACTCAATGGTTAGTGCTCAATACATTAATTCAATCAATGACTTCAATTTGAAAGGGAAAAAAAAAAGTAGGATAACAAGTGACATACTGTAATATAAACCCTCAGAATATGTTTTATTTCTAGCATGCTATTAAGTAGCCATCAATTCTAAGATTCTTAAAATATTGGCAGATTATGTCCCCTCTGGCCAATGGGTTTTCTGGTCTAAGCAAAGAGTATGGAATAAAGACCAGCAAATATGGTTGTGATGGTACAGTTTTGTTCAGTGAAATATTGGACTTTCTGTCATTGAAGTTGAGAATGTGAGAAAAGATTGGAAATAGTTGTATGTGAATAAGAGAGGAATGTGGAATGTTGATCTAATAGTGAGCCTCACAAGGACATCTCAAATCCTGCTAACATTCCATGTCCAAGGATGCAGAAAAAGTTGTTCATTGGGTGCCTGTCTGTTTGAGCTTGCCTTCTTGTTTTCCAACAACAGCTGCCTTAAATATCATCTCTGATGTAATTTTGTATTCATTCTTACATTCACAAAAGCAGAAACCTGGTCTAAAGTCTCCCCAAAGGCTTAATGACTTATGGTGCAGTATATGAATTGAGTAAATAGTATGCTCATCACTGAATAGTTCAACAATTATGTGCAGTTGTATATGGAATTATTATCTATTATTAATATGAAGTTGAGGAAAGTTCTATCTCACCATAATTCCATAAAGTTAACCATAATAGTTTACAGAAACATATTTCTCCTTCTACTGGCATTGGTGTCTGCATACTTATACACAAGTTATTACCGATGAATATTTCATTACTTACACTCAGTCTTTATATCCTCCATCTACATATCCAAGGGTATTCTACAAATGCTTCTTTATATTTATTATACCAACAATATTACTTTCTCTGTGGTCTACTTCTATTGTCATGTAAGTATATTACTATCTTTTTAGATGTAACCAAATGTTTTTAAAAAATTAAAAATTAATTTCAATGAGAAAATAACAGCAATGAAACAATTTCAAAAAAGTTGAGGAAAGTTATACTAATTAATACAATGCCTATTGTTGCCTTTATACTAGTTATTCAGAGGACAACATGCAGACATGATATCTTGTTTAAACATTATTAGTACAGATAATTATTCTTCATGAACTAAGAGAAAGTAGATATATGTATATCCTAACTACTTTGTATATACAGATACATATGCATGTATTTTTTTTGTTACAAGATGGTCCTTTGTTTATATCCCCTGTCACATTTTGTTTTGTCGGAGATGGGCATTAAATTGCCATTCAAATATTGTTGGTGAGTGTCTTCAGCAAAATATCCCAATATAGTCCAGTAGTCCATAATAGTAGTGGGTTTTTAGCAGAACTGGCAATGTCAGAAGTTGTTGACTTGAGCCATTTATAGCTCAGCATATTAATATGGCTTTACTTTTTATACTTCCTGATTCTACTTTTCTGTTGGATGGCTAAGACTAAGATAAAGCAAGACATATACAACAGAAAATGTAACCTTTGTATGTGACAAGGTCACTCAAATCCTCTCAGGTTTTACCCTGAAACCATGTACAGAACTTTGTAGATTTTTTTTTTTGTCAGTGTTATCCATCTGTATAAGTCACAGCCATTTCTTGATGAATTTGGTCTCTATGAAAGTCTGAGAGAATCTTTTCTGTATAGGATCATCTCCTTTGGCCCCATAATCTCCTTGAATAGAAAATTTGGAACATTACTGAGTTATGGAATGTTACAGTACAGATTCTATTATGACCTGAGTCCTCACTACTTTCAAGGGCTAGGACCAAAATATAGATCATCCTTGTAGCCCTTCTTTTTTTCTAACGTTTTATCTACAAATTTAAATTGTTAACCATAGAGAAGAGATGATTAATGATATTATTACCCTATAGCATAGGCACTTGAGCTTGCATTACTATCTCTACGAATATCAAACACCTTAGATATAACATGCAACTGGTATTTTTCAAAAATCGTTGATATTCTAAAATTTAAATCCCTATATAATCTGAAAAACAGTTATACATTCTTATATGGAGATTTAGAAAGCAAATCATATACAACATTGTAGCAGGACAATCCTATGACATTGCTCTTCTGTCTCCCTTTTTTATTAACTTTTTGTTAGACAAACATACTTGAGAAAGAGTACAGCAATAATTATTATAACATTAAAAGCAGTATGCATTTAGAAGACTAAAATAGTAGGTGTTCCAAGCGTTATTTTACTATTACACATTGATATGCTCAGTGTAGTTGCTTGGTTTACAGATATCAGCATATAGAATTAGTCAAGGGAAGAATTCTATCAATTAACTGCTAGTTTCAGAAACCTTATGGAGACTCTTAGGACCATTGCCTTAAACATCTTTTGTATACAAATGTATACAAATATGGTCCCTGCCATGTTTCCTAACTTCTTTCCCTGCTTTCTCTCCATTGTTCATTTCTTAAGTTCTCACTTTCCACTTAACCGTGTCATGTATTTCAATTTTTATTTCTTCTTTTGAGTTCTTATAATAGGGAGACTATCCAACATTTACAAATGTGGGTCTGTGTACTTCACATGAGTATATCTTCAAGTTACATATGAAGGCTTCAAGTTTATTATTCTTTCATAGCTCAGTAATACTCTGTTATATAGAAACATTACATTGTTTTCATCCATTCCTCAGGAAATGGGCACATCAGTTGTTTCCAAGCTTTGGCTATCATAAATCGTGCTGCTATAAACACAGGTGCATATATATCACCATGATATGATGCTTTGAGTTCTTTTGGAAACATTGCCAGTAGGAAGGTAGCTGGAATGAGTGGGATTTCCAGTCCTGATTTTTCAAGGAGTCTCTGCACTGATTTCCATAATGGTTGCACCAGTCTGAATTCCCACCAGCAGTGGACAAGGGTTCTTTTTCCTCCACAGTCTCTCCAACATTTGTTGTTGGTTAATTTCTTCATTATACTCATTCTTTCTGGGGAGAGATGGTATCTCACTATTGTATTAATTTGCTTTTCCTGGATGGCTAGTGATAGGGAGCATTTTTTCATGTATTTATTAACTTCCACAATGTATCCCCCTGAGAAGCATGTGTTCATCTCAGATGCTGATTTCCAAATTGGGAATCTGAATTTTGGGACCCCATTGTTGTTTAGCTCTTTTCTTATCATTATTTTTTTATTTTATCATTTTAATAAGAAATAACAATAAGAGTTTCAAAACACGTTAGTAGTACGTTCACAATAATTGACACATTGCATAGTGTTGTCTTCATAATAGTTACACAGAGCATAGGGTGCAGACACGAAGAATTTTCTGCTTGATATTGGTAAAGAGAAAAGGAAGAAAAAGATAAAGATAAAGAGAAAAGAGAAAGAAAGAAAAGAACAAAAAAAATCTTCTCTTTGAGCTGAGAGGAAGTAGCTGCATAAACAGTCCAGTGTTCCTTATTTGCATTGGGTTACCAGTGAAACTGACAGTGTTGGAGGTTGTTGATTTATAAATTCCACATAAAAGACTTTGTCTGAGTACTTGTTAGGTAAGATTTTTTAAAAAATTGGTTAGTCCTCTTTTCACTTTTTGGTAATTTCTTTTAACATACAAATCTTCTCAGTAAAAAGAAGTCTCAGCTGATAATTCTTTCCAATATTACCCATGCAGTTTGATTTATCCAATGCCTTTAAGACTTCTTCCTACTTTCTCTTCCAGGAGATTTAGTGTTTTTGTTTTAATGTTTATATCTTTAATTCACTTTGACTTTATTTAATGTATCATGATAGATCCAGATCAAGTTTCAGTTTTGGGCATGTAGAGAGCCAGTTTTTGTAGCATCACTTGTTAAAGATTCTATGGTTCTTCCAGTAAGCATGTCTGACCCCTTTGTTGAAGATAAGGTGGAAGAGTGTGTTTCTAGTTGTTTCTGTTTCTTCTAATCTATGCCATTGATCCTCAGGCCTTTTTATTGGCAGCATTATTCTGATTTAATGTCAGCAACTTTGTATTATAATTTCAAGTCAGGAATTGTAAGGACTCCTGCCTTGTTCTTGTTGCTCAGGATTGCCTTTGATATTCTAGTTATTTTCTGGTCCAAATAAATTTTAGAAATGATTTCTCTGGGTCTGTGAGGTATGTTGGGGTATTTTGATAGGGATTGCATTAAATCTGTATAATAAGTTTGGTAGTATGGCCAACATTTTTCACAATGTTGGTTCTTCCTGGCCAGGAGCAGGGAATATCTTTCCATTTTCTGAAATCCTCTACAATGTCTTTTCCCAGAGTGCTATAATTCTCATTAAGTAAATCTGTTACTTCTTTAGTTAGGTTCTTTCCTAAGCAATCTAACTTAGCACCAATTTTATGTGGTGCTACTGTAAAAGGTAGTATTTCTCTAGTTTCCCTCTTAGTATGTTTGTTATCTGTGTAGAGGAATGTCATAGTCTTTTGGGTATCGACTTTGTGTCCTGCTATAGTACTGAATTTTTGTATTAATTTCAGTAGCTTTTTGGTGGAGTTTTTGCATCTTCCAAGTAAAGTATCAAGTCATATGCAAGTAATGATAGTTTAACTTCTTTTTTCCTATTTTTATTCCTTTTATATTACTCTATCTTGTCTAATGGCTGTATGTAATGATTCCAGTACTATATTGAATAGCTATGGTGATAGAGGACATCCTTGTCTTGTACTAGATCTGAGAATAAAATAATATTTTAGTTTTCCCCCATTTAGAATTATGTAGGCTATTGGATTGTGATAGATGGCTTTAACCTGACTATGGTAGAAACCATCTCTTTAAATTTTCTTTAGGACTTTGAACATGAACGAGTGTTGAAATCTATAAAAATCTTTTTCTGTATCAATTGACATGATCATTGGGTTTTTATTTCTCTCTAATCATATAGTGTATTTCATTTATAGATTTGCATATGTTGAACCATGGTTACATCCTTGGGATGAATCCTACCTGGTCATGGTGTATAATCTTCTGATGATTTGCTACATTCTATTTGTAAGGATTTAATGAGCATTTTTGCATCTATGTTTATGAGGGAGATTGGCCTGTATTTCTCTTTTTTATTGGTATCTTTCTATGGTTTGAGTATCAGTATAATTCTTGCCTCCAGGAATTATTTTGGGAGAGTTGCTTCCTTTGCAGTTTCATTGAAGAGTTTGAGGAGTATTGGGATTATATCATGCACAAGTTCTTATAGAATTCAGCTGTAAATCCATAAGCACCTGTAGTTTTCTTTTTTGGTAAGGTTTTTTTTTTTTTTTTAATGTCCATTTCTGTCTTTCCTTTTTTTTTTTTTTTTTTCTTTTTTTTAGGGTCTCACTACTGAGCCATAGTGATCCTCTTGTTTGAACCTCCCAAGACCTGGGATTACAGATGCGCGCCACCACGTCCAGTCTCACTGGCTCAGCGCGCTCTAGAGCGGGGCTGGCATGGCACGAGGGGGCAAGGAACCGAGCCCTGGCACCTGTGCTTCCTCTAAGCAAGCGCTTATTCCGCTGAGCTATACTGCTGGCCTTCGGTAAGGATTTTTTTTTTTCAGGACCGGGGTTCAAACTCATAGCCTTGCACTTGCCCAGCAGGCGCTTGTGCCTTGGAGCTATCTCCCCAGCCCCAATGATTTTTAAAATTAAATTTTGTTTGTATTTTTTGGCTGTTATTGGGTTATTGAGAGCTCTTATATGTTCTTGATTTAGTTTTGGTAATATGTACCTTTCTAGGAATATGTCCATTACTTCTGTGTCTTCAATTCTGTTAGAGTAAAGATTTTTAAAGTAGCCATACACGGTCTTCTGAATTTCCACTGCGTTTGTGGTAATTTCACCCTTTTCATTCCTTATTGGTTGAATTGGAGTTTTTTGTTTCCTCCTTGATGATGTTAACCATGGACACATAACTTTTATTTTATCTCTCATAGAACCAGCTCTTTGATTCCTTAATTCTTTGTATTGTTTTCTTCATCTCAGTAGAATCAATTTCTTTGCTAATCTTCAAAGTTTCCTCCCATCTTGGGACTTTGGATTTGATTTGCTCTTCCTTTTCTAGATGTTTGAAATGCAGCATTAGGGTATTTATTTTTTCCTGTTATGTTTTCCTAATGTGTGAGCTCAGAGCTATATCTTTCCCTTGAAGAACTGTTTTCATTGTATTCCATAAATTCCAGTAAGTTGTGCTTGAATTTTCATTGAATTGTTGATATTGTAAAATTTCTTGTTTAATTTCATCTACAACCCATTGGTTGCTGAGGAGGATTTTTTTTTTTCACGTACTACAGGGTTTTGTAGTTTCTTTTATCGTTGATTTCCAGTTATATTTCACTGTGGTCAGATAATATGCATGGGATAATTTCTGTTTTCTTGTACATACTTAAGCTTGACCTATGGACCAGTATGTTGTCTATTTTAGCAAATTTTCCATGTGTAGCTGAAAAAACATGTGTACTCAGTTGTGGTTGGGTGGAACACACTGTATATGTCCAGTAAGTCCAGGTGTTTCAAATTCTGGTTCAGTTCTGCTCCTTCTTTTCTAATTTTTTGTCTGCTTGATCTATTCTTTTGGTATAAAGGGATACTAAAATTTCCAGTTAAGATTGTGGTATCGGATACTAGATTTTTTCTTGCCCTTTAAGATTTGTCTTATATAGCTGTGTGCTCCCACGTTTTGTGCGTGCATATTTATGACTGCTACCACATCCTCTTGAGCTTTCCCCCTAATTATTATGTAGTGCCGTTCTTTATTTCATTTTATCATTCTCTGTTTGAAATTGAGACTGTTTGTGAACAGGATTGCTACTCCTGCTTCTTTTGAGGTGTTAGGGCATGTAGTATTATTTTCCATCCTTTGACTTTCAGATTATGAGTTTCTTTATGAGTTAAATGTTTTTCTTTGTACAGCATATTGTTGGATTTTGCTTTCTAATCCACTGTGTCAGTCTATTTCTTTTAATGGGTGAATTTTAGTATATGTGCTGCCGAAGCAAGCACTTTTAATGGCTGAATTGAGTCTATTTATATTCATGGTTATTATTGAAATGTATTGACTTATGACTGACATGTTCTTTATATGCTATTGTTTACCCACTTTTCTCCTGTGTTTAATTGTTTGCCCTGTTTAGTGAGTTCTTTTCAGTCTGATTCTTAGAGTTCTGGTCATTTTGGTCCCTCTCTAAAATATCTTTTAGTAATCTGTATAGGGCTGATTTTGTCATCATGAATTTTTTTTAATTGTTCTTCATTATGGAAGTATTTCACTTCTCCATCAAACTTAAAAGAGATTTTTGTAAGATGTAGCCATCTGGGCTAGAGTTGGTTTTCATGGAGGACTTTAAGTGTTCTGTTCCGTGATCTTCTTAACTGCATGGTTTGTGAAAAGAATTCTGCCATTATTCTGGATTTTCCTTTAAATGTCACCTGTGTCTTTTCTTTTTTTTTTTTTTTTTTTTTTGGGTGGGAATGGGGTTCCAACTCATGACCATTCACTTTCCAGGCAGGCACTTGTGCCACGGAGCTATCACCCTAACCCCTATTTCTTTTCTCTAGTGTTTTTATTATATTGTTCAAGTGGTAGATTCCTGGGATCATGACTACTATATGTCTGAGTTGTTTTAATTGTGTTGATTTTATTTGGAGTTCTATATGCGTCAGTTACTAAATGTCAGATTGTTTCACCATATTTGGGAAGTTTTATGCTATTACTTCTGCTCATAATCTTTTTTTCTTTTATTAATTTTAGTGAGAAAAACATAAAATAGAAATGAAGCAGTTTCAAACCAACTTAGGAGGATGGTTACACTAATTTATATAAGTCATATTGTTGTCTTCATAGTAGTTTTTCAGAGGACAATGTGAAGACCTCATACCTTCTCTAAATGATATTAGTAGAAACTTTTATTCTCAATGAACTAAAGGAAAGTAGCTGTCTATCCTGTCTCATCTACACACACACACACACACACACACACACACACATATATATATATATATATATATATATATACACATAAAGTTTCTAATACAAGGAAAAAATACTGTGTCTTAAGTACATTAGAATTCAAAGATACAGTATGAATCATAAAAATTATACTTAAAGCAATATTCAGAAAATTACCTAAACATTAATTAATTAAAATGAAATTAAATATTTCAAAACAATATTCCAAAATCCAAATCAAATCATAAACCCAACTTAAGAGCTCAGAATGTGTGTAACATATGTACAAATCTGTAATCATTTCAGAGTACTCACATAGTATTTGAACAGGTTAATATATACAAAAATATCAGCTAATGAAAAGTTTCTATAGTAGTAAAGATTTACTAAGAATAAAACATAACATAAACACTGGAATAGCAAATACATGAGAAAAACTTGTAACTGTTTGGGAATATAATATAGCACAAAGCTCTAGTATGTCGTGTACATGGACAGTGTTCATGACTCTTACTGGTGGCCAGTTTTGCACTTATGGCACTGAGCTATTGCTATTTCCTTGTTATCAATCCTGTATATCCAGACAAAGAATGATGCATAGGGTACGGGAGAAGTTCACTTGTGGAATATTCAAAGGAAATATTTTTCTGCTGTATTCAAAAGAATAGTTGAAAGACTGCTATTGTATATTTCTTTCTCCTGTGTTTGTTGGCCCTGTTTCGTGGGTTCTTTCCATTCTCCTTCATGCAGTTGTGGACATCTTGATCCCTCTCTAGAATACATGGTAGTAAATTGTGTAGAGTTGGCTTTTTCATCATGAAATTCTTTAGTTGTTTTTTTTTTTTTTGTCCTGGAAGTATTTCACTTCTCAGGGAATATCAGTCTAGGTTGGAATTCATGTTCTCGCAAGACTTGTAATACTTTGCTCCATGCTCCTTTTGACTTGGTGGTTTATAAAGAGAAATCTGTCATTACTCTGATGGGTTTTTCTTTAAATATGATCTGTTTCTTTTCTTTAGTGGCTTTTGGTATACTGTTTCTGTGCTGAATTGCTGGGATCTTGATTATCATATGCGGGGTTGTGTTTTTAATTGGGTTGATATTATTTGGAGTTCTATATGCTTTGGTTACCTGAATGTCAAATTGTTTCCCCCATATTTGCTAAATTTTCTATTACTGCCCATATTCTATTTATATCATTTGTATTGGCTCCTTCTTTTTCACTGATGCCTATTAGTCTTATATTGTTAAACGTTTTTTGTTTTGTTTTGTGGAACCAGTGATTGAACTCAGGACATTGTACTAGCCAGGGGAGCACTTGTGTCCCTGAGCTCTCTCCCTGGCCCCATGCTGTTCAACTTTGCATCATCTTATAGATGTTGAATTATTTTTTCCTGCATCATAATTGTTTATAAGAGATCATTTTTTACTTTTTCACTGGCTGCAATGGTGTCTTCAAGATCTGAAATTCTATCTTCATTTTCATTTGTAGTTTCACCAGCTTGTGAGTGAGATTTTATTTTTCTGTATATGTTTTAATATGCCTCCTGTATTATATTTCTTTCCTATATTGCTTATTCAAAGCATTCCATCATTTTAATCTCTTTTTATAAAAATCAGTGTCTTCTTCAGGAACATCAAGTAATTCTTTCATTTTAGTTATCATTTCTTTTATTACTTGAGATAATATTTCTCCTCTAATTTCTCTATACTTTTCTGCAGTTGTTTCTTTATTTCAGATGCTATTAATTCAAGGCTTCACCTGAGTGATCACCATTTTCTTCTATGCTAATGTCTCCTGCATGTGTTCGAGGTGGGCTTGAGCCTGCAACTGCATTTAGCTTTCTCCTGGTCATTTTGTATAGCACTGTCCTCTGGTCTTTGCTGTAGAGCTTTGGTGTCATTATTACCTTAAATCCTACCAAAATTCTTATCCCAGAGAAATTATGTGGTTATGGATGCTGCAGTTTTATACTTATAAAGTGCAATTAGATATAGTAAGAATGAGCAGTGAGACTTAACACTTGACAAACTTATAGCTAATGGGTTTGTATTTTAGACCATAAGAGCCAACATTAATTTGGAAATTTGTATTTAAATTAGTTCCCCTAAATTCTGTCTGTACACTTCCCCTTGATGTACATGGGGCCTTCCAGGTAGACTGCTTTGCCTCAGTTGCCTATTTCCCCCTCTCTCAATCAACAGGTAGAGAAAGAGGATGCTCTGATAGATCTGGGACTAGCAAAGTCTTTCAGGTTATCCGGTCTGGCTCTACCAAGTTTGAACTCAGCCATATGTGCCTTGCTGTGTCTGGCTATTGTGCTCAGCTTCTGTCTGCTCCAGCCTGTGGACGTGAACCTGCTGTGTCCCTGTGGAATGATGTTTAGATCCTGGACTATCTGGGTCTTGTCCTCAGCCTCTCTGCAAGGAGTGCTGCCACAGGAGGCCAATCTGATGGAGAAGGTTCCTGTGAGTGTGTGTAAGTTCCCACACTCTCACTGGTCCTGATGTCTGGCTAGAAGTGTTCTAGGGCATAATAAACAGGTGGATTTTCCATGCACACTGGGCATGGGGTCTGGTTGGGGAGGGCTCTGTGTGTGGCCATCAGGCTGAAGGTCTCACACTGATGTTCAACCTGGGATCTGGCTGTTAGGGCTCTGGGGCATGACAAGCATATGGAAGTTCCAAACCACCATGTTTTTAGGGTGTTTTAAAATCTCTTAAATTCAGCCGGGCATGGTGGTGCACGCCTGTAATCCCAGCACTCTGGAGGCTGAGGCGGGAGGATCGGTGAGAGTTCGAGACCAGCCTGGGCTACAAAACTGAGCTCAAGGTCAGCCTGAACTGTACAGTGAGACCCTGTCTCAAAAAGACAAAAAAAAATCTCTTGAATTCCATTTGTCATGACTGTACTTTACTTTCTTCTATACCTTTTTAGAGTTAAACTTTCTGAAATTACTGATTATGCTGACTACATTCATTGTGTCTCTTGTTATCTCCAAATTCTTTTTGACCAAGCTTTAGCCCCATCCTTTCTGTCAGTTGGCTCCTTGAGTTCATCGGGCCAGTCACTTTCCAAAGTTCTTCAGCTTGTTACTGGCTGCCATTTCACTTTTATGCAGCATTTGAGGGTCTTGGTGTCCATTTGCTTGATGTAAATTTTTGGCTGCGTGGAAATCACATAATTGTTTAAAATTGTTTACTTCCAGTTGCTTTTTGTGCTTCTCCTTGTCCTTTTGATACCTTTGTTTTGAAGCATTTAATGGCTCACTTTTCTACAGTATTGATACACATTTCTTCGATGATTCTATCCAATCTGCTCGCTTTTATAGTATTCATACATAAATGACTCCAAACCTTATTCCAGTAGTCAGTACCTTTTGTCTAAAACCAAGTCATGCATGTCTGATAGTATTTGCAATATGTTTCCGTATCTAATGTGCTTCTGTAATATCTCACATTGAATATAACCTGAACTAAAAATCTATTATTCCTGTCATTCAAACTACGCACTGTTTTAGGGGAGCTTTAGGGTTAGCTCAGTGGTTTAAGTGCATGTGTGAGCAATCTCAGTCAGGCACAGGGGATGGCAGTTCACTCCTCACGCCCATCCTTAAGAAAGCCTGAACCAGCCCCCCCAAAACAAACAAACAAAAAACCCTCCAAAAACAAATATAACCATTCTCAAAGTATACTGCTTTAGTAAAAGTTAGATCTTTAGTTCTTATTGATTAAGTTTAAGATGTCCCAATCATTTTTGGCTTTTCATTTTCTTCCATTCAATATTTAATTTATAAAAAATAATATGGGTTTTTTAAATTCAAGAAACTACTGCATTGACTTTTAGAGTTGCTATACCTTTTTGTATTTATATTAGTAATGTATGAATGATCTCATTTCCTTTTATCCTTAGTAGCATTTGATTCTACTACTACTTTTTAATTTTGGTCACTCTGCTAGCATATAGTGGAGTCTTGTGGTTTTTAATTTGCCAATTAGTTAATGAATGATGTTGAATGTCTTTTGATGTCCTTATTTGCTCTGTCCTCTTTGATGAAATTTCATCCATTTTGCCCATCTTCAAACTTTTTAAATGAATAAAATCATTATGTATTGCACAGGTGCTGATAAACTAGGTTATACCAAAAAGGAATCATAGAAAGGTAGAGGAAGGAGAAATGGATGGAGGGGGTAGTGACGAAAAAAACAATGAAGATGTGCTATGTTCACTCATCAACTTCCCACAAGGAAGTGTAGTCAGTATGTACTGCATGCATGTGATGAAATTTTAAAAAGAGGGCTGGCAAAGTAGCTCAGTGGATTAAGCACCTGCTTAGGCAAGTGCAGGGACCACGGCTCAATGTGCAGCATCACATGCCAGGCTGGCTCCACCCCCTGGGGCACTGAGCTAGTGACGGAGATCTTGCACGGTGACACACTCCTGTAATCTCAGGACTGGGGAGGCTGAAAGCAGAAGGATCAGCATGAATATGATTCACTTAGTGAGATCCTATACCAAATACATTCCAATAAATAAAGAAATAATAAAAAGAAAGAAACATTATTCTCTATTAAATGATTCTTCTTATGAGTCTGCTACTACCTAGTGAAAAGTACTTAATTTTCCTAAACAAATGTTTGGAGTAACTTCATAATTTGGTTTCTTTTATCTATCTTTGCTTCGTTTCTTGAATCTGTTACCTTGTCTATAAACATATTAACACTAAACATTGAAATCAAATTGTATTTGTCACCTGCCAGAATTACTCACTTGACATCCATGTTGCTGAGAGAAACAGACCTCAGATGTCTAATGGAGTTAGCATCGATTATGTCTTCATCTTTATGAAGAAATTTTGTAGACTTATAATCATTCGCATGTTTCCTCTGATGCCCAGTACACACGAATCCTCTTGTTTCTGTGTGTTTTCCCAAATTCTTTATTTTTTTTGAAATTATGTTGATCAGATGTCATCATCTATATTAAGTCTCAGTTTAATTTAACAATGCTTCCTTTCCTTATTAGCAATCCTTCCTCTTCTACCATGACATATTTCTGTAGCATTTATGATCTGAAGCACTGTTTTTTTTTTTTTTTTTTTTTTTTTTTTTTTTATTTTTTTTTTTTTTTTTTTTTTTTTTTTTTTTTTTTTTTTTTTTTTTTTTTTTTTGATTTTTGAATGATCTTTTTGCTCTTACTAGAACTGTTAGCTTCATAAAAATATGAAGGATATTTAATGGAATCATCTAATGTTGTGCACTTTTTCTGTATTTCTACTAAGGTTCTACACAGTTTATAGGGTCTCACTACATAGATAGGAATCATAATGATCCGCCTATGTTCAGCCTTCCGAAGAGCTTGGATTACAGGCAGGCACCATTACACCCAGTCTCAATTGTTGTCTCAGTGTGCTCTGGGGGCAGGGATGGCACAGAAGGCAGGGTATCAAATCTCCAAGCCCTGTGTCTGCCTAAGCAGATGCTTTAATCCACTGAGCTATTCAGCTGACCCTTCCTGCATATATTTTGGCATATTATAAACCTACATAGCTGATAGATGGATGATCTGAATGGACATCATATGAAATAACTATACCACTGGCAAACTGCAATGGAACGTTTATGATCATTAGGGAAGTCAGTGACCCTAACCTGGGTTTCATCTTCTGTCTTATTGAATCTCTCACTAAGGGAAATGAATGCACATGTATGTGGCAACCTGCAGGAAACTTGCTGGAAAAAGGAGACTGAAAAGTGGTATTTGAAGTAATGATAAGTATTTCAAAGAAAATAATTAAGTTGAAATGTGACAATTTTTGTGTCTAGGAAGACTTCTGTTGTTTTCACACTCTTCCATACCACTTTTAGAAATTTTAGGTTGAAAGAGCATAGCACAGATCTCTTAAACACTAAGAACTCTAGTTGCTATCTCAGTGGTTTTATATCGTCAAAATCCCTACAGCATTCTGGAAAAAAATTCATTTTGATGTTACTTTCTTATTAGTCTCCTTTGTTTTCTTCTGTGGGCCAACGATGTCAAGAAAGAGCATGTCTGAATTTGTACATTTCAAGTCAATTTTGGATGATTATAAATTAGAGAAAATAGAAGAAGAAGAACACTATATGATTTATTGGTGACTTCGATTAAACAAATACTTTTGTCTGCTTTATATCTTTTCAGTATTCTCAAGGCCTTCAATAATCTGATAATTTGTATAAAGCATGATAAATATACATGTATACAGAAAGCCTATAGATCTGGACCTTCATGTGGTTTAAGTAATCAATATAATATAACAGTTGATGCTAAATACATTAGGTTTTTTGTGCATGCAGGAAGTTTCACACAAATATGCATATGTATTTATACACATAAATTCAAAATAGGTTGAAAATATGCACACAAATAAGATATAAAATAGAAGCTTTGTGAATTCTGTATTCACAATCCATGCAGAAGCAGCTCCTGTGCTTAGCTATGCGCTATCTGCATGGCCCATGAGTCAGAAGACTTGTGTCACACCTTCAGTCTGGATGTTAAGAAATGAGACAACACCTAATATCTCTGTAAAGTGAAATAGAATAAAAAAATCAAGAAAAATCCTGAGATATCTTTGTCTTTAATTGAAATGTATGTTCGGCATGACTTAGCAAATAGGATTACTCACATTTCAATTTTCTTTTATAAACTGGGTTTGATGTGAGTATTTATTCAAAGAGTTGTGGCATCAGGGAGTTTCCAGATCTCAGAATGCCTCCAGCTCAAAGGAAAGTGTCACTGGGCAGGTAGTTTCCCATATTGTTTAGTGCTAGCTAGTGGACAGGATTTGTACAGTCTGCCAGAGGTAATTCTGAAGTTCATAATAAATTGTTAAGAGTGTAAGATCAAGATATAATCAACTCAGGTTTGGGAGACAGTGTAGAAACAGAAACACCTACCTGGAAGTCACAATGATCCAGCTTGAAGCACCAGTATCTCATGCTATGCCATACCCAGAACACCAGTTACACTGTGCTGGCTCAGGAACTGGTGTGGTGTCACAAACCTATAATCTGAACTATGTAGTAAGACCCTGTGGCACACACACACACACACACACACACACACACACACGCACACATTTGATGTAAATAACTCACTTTATATTAGTCAATTAATTAATTAAGCTTTTGAGAAAAAGTTGCTGTGTAGCCCAAGCTGCTGTCAAACTCTCAGCAGTGCTCATACCTCAGCATCCTGAATGCTGGAAACAGAGAAATGCACAGCCATGCAGGCCACATGTAAATTCTTTGTAAATATTATAATGTTAATTTGATATTGAATGGAACTTCATTTCATAAAGTCTGGAGTCTTCTGGGAGGCAGTAAGACCTGCCTTGGTTACTCTTCTCTCTTTGTTGGTAAAAATACTCAATATAAAAATGAAGGAATGAAAGGTTTATTTAGCTTGCAATCATTGGAGGTTCAGTTCATACTCAGCTGGCTCAAGGGCAGAGTGGAGCATGGAAGAGAATAACCTTTATGGTAGTGGCAAAAAGCAGAGAGCAAAAAGGAGTGACAGCAGCTGAGGTGGCTATCTAGCCTCCCTCTCTTCTCCACATGATAATGAAAATTACCTGATCCAGGGCAAGAGCAGCATCTACACCCACAGCAGTCAGTCAGAAGTTCCAGAAGCCTCCTGAAAGAGGCTTTGGGAGGACAAGACACAAACCAGAACATTCCACCCTGTACCCCCAAAGACTCATGCACATCCCTTTATGCAAAAGACATTTTAGTCCATCTTAGAGTGGCCAAAGTCCTAACACTTTCAGCATTGCTGAGAAGTCCAAGTTCCAAGCCTCCTCTAAGATGAAAAGCAAACTCTTTGCTATGAGCTGCTGTACAAATGAAAAGTTAAATACTTCGAACATTCAGTGGCACAAGATAAACGTTACCATTCCAGAAAGTAAAAACAACAGGGGCTCATAAAGCATTGGGATCAATGCAAATCCAAAATGCAGCAGGACGAACATTAAGTCTTATAGGTACATATGGAAACATCCAAAGCAGTCTGTGGCAAATTGTGAGCTCCATGTGGCTCTTCCCCTATGGCACTTCTGTTGGTGGTAACTCCCAAGGTTTCACTCCTAGGCCAGCTTTCCTTCCTCCTTGCAGATTTCTTCAGAGAATCCACATTCTTAGCTTTTCTAAACTTCTAAGGTTTCCACTGAAGAAGCTTCTCACTCACAGCTTTACATAGTGCCCTCACAGAGGCACACTGCCTGGTCTCCCAGGCCTTCTTCTGAAATCAAAGTGGAAACCTTCTTAACTTCAGAACTCCTGTATTCTGCAAGTTCCTAAAACCAATGCCACATGGATGATGTCTAGGTCTACTGCCACCTGGAGAGGTAGCCAGGCTTGCTTCTCTTTTGGCTGTGGGTGTCACTCGCCTGGATCACTGAGCACTCTGACCCTGAATCCCAGGAATAAATTCACCATGCCAAAACCATTCTGGAACCTAGTATGACTTCTGCCACCATTCTGAAACATGGGACTTAGAAGCTCTTTTCCTAAGATAAAGTCCTTGACCTATGCAATTCTGAGGCTGTCAGAGGTGGAGACATGCGACTTCCTGTGATGCTGTGATGTTGTGAGGCTATCATTTTCATTCTCTTATTCTTTCTTGGCAGTGGAGATCCTCTCACCTCTATCTTTGCATTCCATAGCTTTAATAGACCTTCCGTTCTTGTCAAACTCAAAACATTTTAAATCATCCCGCTGCACTCTTTGTTCTTTATTCTCAACATAAATCTGACTAAAAGCCCCCAACAATAGCCATGCCACTGCCTCAGTATTTGAGTTCTTTGAAACTTCTTTTGCCAGAATAATGAGTCCTCCAAGCTTGATCTCAATCTCATGCATAGAATTTGTACACGAGCAAAATATATACAAACTTTCTGCCAAGCTATTACAGAAATCATCTGGCATCAAACAACCAATGAAGTCCTTATTCCTAGGAGAAACATCACCAGCCTTCTCTTTACAGGTAAGACTCCCATCAGCATTCTGCCCTTCGGAGGTCTGAGCAGAATCTCCCATACAGAGCAGCCAAAGCTGTTCTAGCACTTCTCTTGTAGGCGATATTTCTGAATCTTTCCTATCTCTTCTGATAAACCATTCCCAAAAGCAGATAAGCCACATGGTCAGGATTAGCCACAGCAATGATTCCACCTCTCTGGTAGAGAGTAACCTTTCATGGAAGTGGCAAAGAGCAGAAAGCAAAAGGGAGTGACAATGGCTTAGGTGGCTAGCCTCTCTCTGCAGGTGCAACATCCATACTCACAATAATAAATCACAAACTCCAGAAGCTGCCCCATGAGTATAAGAAATTTTGGTGGGACAACTAGACACAGATCATAAAAAGACCTAATTCTAACAATGTATATCAAGATTCGCAAAACTATTTATGGTAAGATATTGAAAATTAATTTTAAAACTCCAGCATATGCTGTTCAGAAGCATACTTCATAGGTACTACAAACCTCTGAAAAGGGTTCAGGCAATAGAATTTATATGTATTTGTCAGAGTTTCTCACCTTAGAAGCATCAGAGAATTAATGTGTCCTTTCAAGAACTCTACCATGGAAACTAAGCTGTTTGGGATTTATAAGCAGTCCATTTTATTAAAACTGTGTTTGCTGAGAAAGCAGAGAGTCAGGACTACAATAAGTAATAAAAATATTTATCACAGGGATTGACTATATGCATTGTGGGAATTTGTTAAATATTTTAAGATTACTGTTTTTGCTGGGAGACTTAGATCTGAAGTTGGCAGAACAGGCATCTTCAAAAGAAAACAGGTGTCAAAGGGGGATACAAAGATGCAGAGGAACTACTGTATCCTTTGTTGCCTGCATCCTTGTTTAGGGGATGAACTGCTGCTCTTGACCACAAAAAGGCACGTTCTAGAAGCCCCACTGCTGAGGAAGTGGAAGAGGAGACCTGGCACGGTCTAGAGGAAGTTTGGACCTGGCTGCTCCTCCAACAGTGAAATAAACCACGTATAAATTCAGCTATAAGAGCTCCTCAGTGTCTGATCACTGGGAGTAAAAGCCTAGGTGCTGCTTCTCTCCGATGGTTTAAGTCATATGCAAGTTTTATCTGTGGCTAATTTTAACATGGAAACTTACATGGAAGACAGATGTATGATAAGGGGTTTTAGCTTTAACTAAATTGACATACAAGAAAAGCACATTTCCTTTAATCTTACAGTTTTAATGTAATTAGACTTACAATGGTGGATTTTAGAGTAATGATAAAATTTCAGAAAGTGGCATGTGATCTCATGTTTTGCAGTATATCTTAGCACTTCACTAGGAGTGTGATATAGCTTGGGCAATATTAACATTATACAGTGCTTATTCAAGATTTTTTGGTAATTATGGGCAATAATTTTTGAATTTCTAAAAGTAGGTTGATTTTAATTCTCTTTCTAGTATGTTTTTCATGTTTGAATTTTTATTAGTACATTTTGAGTTGACACAATTTCTCTGTTTATTCTGTACATTTGTAGAGTACAGTGTACTGTTTCAATAAATGCAGGCAATGTCTAATCATTTGATCAGGATAAATTGCATAGCTATCATCTCAGACATGTATCATATCTCTAGTTTGAACACACTCAAAATCTTCTCTCTTATCTACTTGGAAATATTCCATTAATTTCTGTTCTTCACAATTGTCCTACTCTGTAACAAAATATAAGTAGGTTCTCTATCTAGTGCCTCTGTGCCCATTAGGTATCCTAATTCTATATTTCTTCCTCCCTACCTTTCTTAATATCTTACTATTTTATTCTCTATGAAGTATCATTATTATTTCTTTTTTGTAAACATATTTAGTACATGGTCTACAGGACTTCACTACATAGATCAGATTTATAGTGAGTCTCTTCTTTTCAACTTCCTTAGCACTGGGGACTCCAGGTGTGTACCTCCACATCCAGTTTCAGTTGCTCCGTCAGCGCACCACACGGGTGGTGCTAGCACTGCATCCCAGTGACTGAACCCTGGCCTCTGTGCTCTAAGCAGGCACTTTCATCACTAAGTTATCTGGCCGACCCTTGATTATTTCTTATGTAAAGTTCTCATCAATAATTAACATTAAAATTCTCCTGTATGAGGCAAGAAGTTCAGTCAACTAAAGGTTGATGGAAAAGAAAGATACCTTGACTGGCATACATGTAAGATTCCATTTTAGACTCAAATAAAGAGCTTAATTTAGTATTAAATATGATATTAAACAAGAAGTAGCTAAGTTCTACCAGAGGAAGAGACAGGGAAATAATGGTGCTGTTAATGTAGAAAATGGAGACTGTGGTGATAAGGGTATTGGAAGGATGAAAAGATCTGTGAGTGAAGGAAACCATCAAACTACTTTCAAGGTATATATGTACACACACTTTTATAAAAAGCTTGAAAAATATCAGACACTGATCGACAGCTCTAAGTACCAAATTGTTTTATTGTATCTTCGAAGTTGACTTGTGTTCTCCAAAGGTCTCTTATCGTCTCTGTGCAGTTTAGAGGTGGAGCGTCTCCCAGATGACTCACATGTCTTGAAGATGGTCAGTTTGTGGGAATGCTTCACCCACCAGTGGATTAGAACACCGATGTGTTTGTAGCTGACTGGCTGGTGGAGGTGGAATGTAGGTAGAGGCATGTTACAGTGGCCAGAACTGAACGCGTTCATCTCTCTCTAGGCTTCTCCTTTTGCTCTCTGCTTCTTAACTGTCATGACATGAGCAGCATTTCCTCCCCAGTGTCCCTTGACAATGTCCTATTTCTTCCTTGGAACCAGCTGACCAAGGGTGGTATCAATGAGCCAGACAAATCTTTCTGCCCTGAGGTTGTGAGTGTCAAGTACTGTGTCTTAACAATGAGAACAGGAACTAAGACAATCACACTCCCATAAGTAACTCTTTCCTGAGGGACCAGATCCCCTTACTAGCTCACTGCCTTTGGATGGAAAGTATCATTTTTCTTTAGCAAAGATATAGACAAACCAAGCTTTATAGCTTCATGGACTGAATAATACAAATCTAACTCTGGTTGAGCATCCTAATATGGCCATTAACGATTCAAAAGAGGAAGGTTTTAGAAGTAAATACTTTAAAGAGCCTGATACAGAGCCATTTTGTTCTGAAAATATAAATGAGGTGTCACATGTAATTTCTCTTTTATCGCATTTTTAAACTACAAAACATCACTATTCCCACTGTTCAAAGAGTTGTTCAGTATTCTGGTTCACCTATGGGTTTATGGTTGAGTTACCCTTCCTCAACCCTTTCCCCAAAGCCTGCAGTGCTGGAAGTAAGTTAGGCACCACTATGAATTTGATGCATCCAAGGGAGCTAGAGGAGTGTAGTGTGTTAGTTCCAGCAGGGAGATCGGATTGAGCCTAGATTTGTTCTTCCTGAGTATTGTGATTGATAGCGAAGTATACTGAGATGGAGGTTCCATCAGGCTGGAATTTTTACAGATAAACTCATTGCTACTCCATTTGGACAATCAGAGTGGATGCAGTAAATATTATTTTTTGTGAGAAACTACTCATCATAGGGAAATATCTGTCACAGTAGCATGACCTAGCTCACCCTGACTAGGGCAGGGTGTGACCTGCAGCGGTTAATGAATAATCTCAGAATGCAGAGTGTAAAGTCACTCCATTACTTGTCATAAATTCATATGATGGGAAAAGACTGTAGGTCCACAGATGGAAGACAAATTCCTTGTGTGATTGGTAAACAGGAGGACAAGTGTTATGCCTAAGGAGAATGTGAGGGCAGCCATCTGTCTTTGATCATGTGAATATGCAAATGTTCTGGTTCTTCAGACCAAAGCAGAACAGGCATGACAGCCTTCAGCTCCAAGGGCAATCTTAAGATACCGAACATTTTTTCTCTATTCTTTAGTTTTCTACGAAACTTTCAAATACCTCATTCTACATTATCAACAGTAACTACATATACATGTGAATCTATCATTGTACTAGTTCTTTCACTTGCTTAGCCTGAATGAGGTGTATTTGATGAGTTATTTGCACTCTTAAACTAGGAAAATGAAACATTGAAATTATTCAATTCACTTTATAAAAAAGTAAAATGTCTTAAAAATTCCTGGTTGAAAAATATTATTACCATGCATGTTTTAAGTACAATTTCTCCATTTTGAAATTTTTTTAATTCAAAATTAATTGTTAACAGAAATAGTTAGTGACTAGTGATTTATAATCATTATCCTCAAAATAGGAATGTTTATTGATTCCATGATAATTTAGTTTTGAGTATAAAGTATTTAAGGTTTACCAGGCTAAAATAATATATTGTCAAAAAAGGAGAATAATAAGGTTGTTAAACATAGTTTATAGCTATAGACTCGTTTCCTTAAAATTATTTGAAGTATACCTAAGGTTGATGAGGGAAGAGAGATTTTTAATTTCTCAAAGGGATGGTAAAACACCTTACATAATTTTTATTCTAATATATATGTCAATAGTGGCTTAATATCAAAATCAATGTATATGTAGTGTGTGCACATTGTGTGTCAACAAGTAATAAAACTAAGCTAAAAGAGGTACTTGAATGATGAGTAGGAAGCAGGCTAAGAAGGGGAGGAAGTCTCACATAGGGAACTGCAGGAAGGGCTGCCATTAATTCAAGGGATATTATTAGAACCAGTGTAGATGAGAAAGAGAACAGCAGGTACAGTGGATATGGGCCCCTGTGAGTTTCAACACTTACATGTACAAAGATACATATATAACATATGCTTTATTCCCAACACATGGGAGGCTGAGGCAGGAGGATCAGTGCAAATTCACGACTAGCCTGCACTACAAAAGTGAGCTCAAGGGCAACCTGAACTGCATAGCTAGACCCTGTCTCAAAAAAAAAAAAAAAAAAAAAAAAGAAAGAAAGAAAGAAAAAAAAAATCATACGCTTTATTAATATGGGAGCTTTTGGAGGGGTCATTTGATATGGAAAGAGAACCATTTTCAAGACATAGAAGATTTCTTCATGAGTCATCAGGAGGGAAGCAAAGGTGTGATGGTACACACATAAAAATAATCTTTTAACAAATGTAAGTGGTGGCTATACTTTGGTCAAGTGCATTGCAGTTACAGGATGGAAACCTAGGGTTTTTAATCTAATTTTACAAAAATACTGGATTAAAACTTACATGAGAGCTCTCAGTTTTTAAATCAAGACTTCACAAGGAAAATTGGGTAAATGCTGTCACTGGGATTGGAGTGATGTCATGAAATAAATGCTGTTTTACACCAGCATTTACAACCAATCATAGTGACTGTTTAATTGGACATCTACTAAATTGTCCAGCACAGTTTTGCTACTCAGTTTAGCCAAACTGAAATGCTGTGTCTTTAAACAGATCATGCTAAACAGAGAGGAAGTTCATAAAAGTGATATCACCCAAATTATTCAGTTCAATTCAAAATTTGCGGTTGGAATGCTTACCTTATATGTGACAGCAAGAAATGTATTCTTGGTCTAGACCCAAGGAAAGAGTTGGAAATGATCAAGAGTAGGACTTATTATATGTCATTGTGCTGTTTGCTCTGCTCTGTGCATAAGAAAAAGAAAGCCTCTTTTATCTTTCATGACTACAATTTCTCCAGCCATTTCTCTAAGTACAAGAAAATTTGTTGATGTCCTACATTACATAATTACAATGTCCTTAACAGGTGGTCAGCACTGTGACACACAACTTCTAGTTCTGCAGGGAAGTACTGCAGAGAATGCTGTTCAGAGCTGCTCTCGGATCTAGGGCAGTGAATGTCTCAGATGACCACTGGTACTGTACAGTGACCCAGATAATTCTCATGGAAGTCCTTAGGTACTCTGTTCTATATTATTAGTACTAGAGTTCAAAACAGGGCTGTATTATCTCTGAAACTTTCTATGTTTTATTTGAGGGCAATGTCTCACTAAGTTGCCATACTGGCCTCGAACTTGCTGTTTGCCTGCCCTACTTCTTAGTATCTGGGATTAGAGCCCTGAGCCACCTCTCCCAGCTCTATGAGTTTCTGTGACTGGACACTAGTCTATGGACTTTGACAGTCGACCTGCTCTTGTCCTACTTTTTCCTGATATTATCTGAAATCAGCATAAAAGCACAGGGGAAGATAGCCAAGTTATTAGACTGTTGGAGAAAGAGGTAACAAAGAATTGGATAGCAACAATGACTATGTTAGAACATGTGTCAAGCTCATAATAATTTCTCCTCTTTTGAATCTAGATCTTAAATAACAGTTTTGGTGTTCCCAGCAGTTACAAATGAACCACTCATTAATTATGGCTATGGTAATAGCAATAGGATTTTGGATTTAAAATCTCTTTATTTGTGTTAGTACCACAGGATATGGAAATTATGAAAGAACATGATTAAAATTGTTAACTTTAATCTATTAATATGTCTTTTATTTTTACCTTTTAAGCATATTTTATTTCTTACTATGTATGGAAATATGTAAGTTATATTATTATCAAAGTCTTTTCCATAGTGCAAGTAAATTTCAAATGAGTCTTGCTATTAACCTTTCTGCTGTCCACATATTAATTATTTCTGACTTTATGACCTTTAAAATTATTTCAGTAAGTTGACAGATGAAAAAATTGAAGAGCCTGACAATGCTACAATGTAATGAGACATGTAATGAAAACTTATTTTTCACACATGAAGCCCAACTAAGCAGGTGATATGCTATTGTGCTATTGAATATGAAACAAAAGGAATTTTTTAAGGACAATAGCACATGGCTTGAATATTTATGATATCTGTGATATTGGGTGTTGTTTTGATTCCTTATAAGGCTCCTGTTTCTTTTTTAAAATTATTTTTTAATGTATTTGGTTGTTGCAGGTTCTCATTATGCAGCTGAGAGTGGTGGTGGTCCTCCCGCTTTCAGCCTCCCAGTACTGGGATTACAGGAGTGTACCACCTATGGGACTCTGGCCAGCTCAGACTGCCCTGGGGGCAGGGCTAGTGTGGTGTGTAGTGCCAGGCCTGAACTATGGTCCCTAAGCTTGCTTAAGCTTGCCTAGGCAGGTGTTTTAGCCCACTGAGCAATTTCCCCGCCCAAATGCTCCTATTTCTTTTAGGACTTCTTGCCCTTTAGATTTTTTTTTTTTAATTTTAACATGTATAATTGATAGGACCAACTTCATTCTTTTTTTTTATTCTATTAGGTTTTGAACTTAGGACCTTGCAGGCACTTTGCTACTGAGGTACTTCCCTGGCCCTGGGATTTTTTCTTTTAATGAAAGATTTTGCTCCAAAAAAAAAAAAAATAAAATAAATAAATAAATAAAGCTTCTGATAAACTGTGGTGGATTTGTCTATAAAACCACTTTATTATGGATACATTTACCCTGGTACTGTCCTAGTAGCTATAGATTATGAACAATCATCCCTAGCTCAATTAGTTATAGGATACATACCAGAATGGCTTGTATTAGGAGAATTTAGTTCATGTAGTTTAAATGAAGTTAATTTAGAGAAAGATCAATTTAAGGAATTAGGAGCAGTAAGGAAGAGCTACATAAAAGAGTAGACACAGATGCTGAGATGCCAGGAGAACTATAGATTAGAAAGCCAGGACCTTCCTCAGGGAGGAAATTTTGTCAAAACAGCCAGAGAAGCACCGTCAGCAGGAGCTCTAGTTGCAGGCACAGGGCTTGGCAGCCAGAAACCTGGTAGAGTCAGTACCTCCCAGCCCTAATCATGCATCTGAGTCTGGCAGGCAGTGGTGAACTCAACAGAAGTCAAGCAGTAAGGGAAATCGAGGTCTGGGCAAGCCAGAATGTGAGTGCGATAGGGAGGTGGGGGTCCAAATGAGGAAGAAGGCTCAGCGTCTATCGGAATCTAGAGGCTGGTGAGGTCTCCAGGACAACCTCAAGAAGGTGCTTGTGTTGGGCTCAGGAAGCAGTTCAGGACCTGGGACACCCAAAGTAACTCCGACTGGAGAGGTTCGTAACGCAGAGCGATGTGCTGGAGCTGATACTGTCTGCTACCCTCCAATACTGTTAAAGCCTCAGAGGTACTCTCTCATTTCCCACTGAAAACACCGATCTCTGGGGAGTAGAATTACCAATGCTCTACAGATTTTTAAAAATTTCGCTTGGGGTGCTTCAATAGGTGATAAATAGGGATTTACGCCACCATCTCTTCATGTATTTGGCCTGTGTTCTTTTCCTTATTTCGTTTATTCTCATGCTTCCCTTTGACACTTGAATGCATCCCCTTTCCTCAAAGGGACAGGGACAGTAAAACACTTTTATCTTCTTTCCCGGTGGTAACAGGGGCCACTTCTGTGGGTAGGATCATCACTGGGCGTTTCATTTCAGACCATCCAACTTAGTTGCCTTTTCGGATCTGGCTTCCATGCAGGCCTAAGACAAAGTCTCACTTTTTCCGTCTCTTTCTGGTCCACTATTTTTCTGTTTTATCCTAGTTCTGGTCTTTAAAGTCTTGTCAGCTATTTCTCACAAATACATCTTCTTTTTGGAAGAAATCTGGACTCTGAGGTGGAGAAGGTAAAGAGAGTTTTTGGAAGTGGAGAGGACAGGAAGTGTTCAGAGGAATGGCAAGCACCTGTTCTGAGAAAGTGCACAGAGTCGGGCTGTTGGGAGGCCCAGCCCCTTTTGTGAAGCTCTCCTCAGACAGTGAGCCTGGAAGAGAGAGCCGACACTGACTTTAGTGCAGGTTCTGAGTTTTAACCTTAAAAAGAGCTGAAAGAAAGCAGACAAGGAATGGACTGAAGTGAAACTGAGGAGAACTGCACTTTGGTGGCCATATCTTTTGAAACCAGTGTGACTATTTGCTTCTCTGGTGGATTTTTTCTTTTTTTTCTGAGAGAATAGTGGAAAGCTAGGAGAACTTTACTTGCTAAAGTCTTTAAAGCTGCATGAGGGACATTTTCCTAACCCAGGACACTACAGAAAAAGGGAACTTTGCTTTACAACTAGATCTATTCAATTGAATTGTACCACTGTGAACATATTGACAAATATGTCTACTTCTTCTCTGTGAGGCTTCTTTGCTTTGGGAGTAAAATATAATTCTTTTTTCTCCTGAGACTAATGAGATTTGAACTTCAGAAGCTTTCACTTGACTGGGCTATGTCACAAACCTTAACACAAATTTCCTATCTGTAATCATTCCTTTTTTACTTAATAATCCATTATTTTTTATACAAGCATCAGACTCCACAAAACCCAAGGGTGGGGCTGGGGTGTGAGGCTGGGCTTCAGGAAAGGCCACGGCATGGTCCAGGCCACATGTTCTATATGCACCAGCTGGCAGTTTCTCCACAATATGGTTAAAAATACCCTGTCAAACATGTCACCGTCCACTTCACTTTTCTGCTTCACAGCACATCTAAAAAAAGAGTTAATCAGTGACAAATTCTTATGTGATAAATTGCCTCCAAGAACTTTTTCACAACACTTAGGCCAAGCAAATGGGAGAGGTTTAATGCATGCATGTATTAAGTGCTGTAGGGCTTTGAGGAAGCTTTCAAACCAATGAACTCTAAATTGCTTGGAAAGGAAAATGCAGAGCGAGCAATTGTATCTGATGCATTTTTGCTGTTTAAAAATATTACTCATCAGCACCTTTGGAATAAAACTTTCTTCATTTTATTTTTCCTATGCTTCCACTTCACATTTACACCACATCTGCAGACACAAACATTTATAACTGGAATCTGCGCACTCTTTCTGCAAGGGCCCAGACAAATCCTTGTAGCTTTGTAGGCCACAGAGTCTCCGTAACCCGCCCCCCCCATGCTGAGGCACAGAAACACAAACTATCAGCATCTGAATATCTCTGTGTTCCGATAAAACGTGATTTATAGACACTGAAGTTTGATTCCATATAACTTTATGCATCAGAAAATAGTAAAAACTTTTGTACCTCTTTTTATGTATTTGGTACAAGGTTTGAAATGTCTACTGATCCTCACCAGGTACATTGTAATCAATGTTATGATAACTTGTTGCTTTTCCTGTGAGTATTGCCATCTCGATTCCAGTAACTTTAGTTTGCATAATTTGTAGCCAAGATGAACACTTACAGATGAGGGCCCCAGAGGGCCCCATTGTGTCACTCCAATGGTGTATGTTCACCTATCCCTCTGTCTCATGGAAACAACTCTATTAATATACAGTGTAAGTTTACATTGTTGGCCAAGTTTACAAACATCTGTAGGAAAAATAAATCATGTTCAGGCAACCTGCATTCAGTTACTTTTGTCTGTCTCAGGCTGCACTTGTAGACCAGGAGCTCTATATGCAGACAGGAAGTAATGCACTCTAAACTTACCCAGGGAGCTATATTAGAATCTATGCATCCTGATGTCTTACTATTTGCCATCTACATCTTCTCAGTGCTCAGATCACTGCAGTGGAGTTATTGCTTCATTTGTTTGTATTTTGAAAAGGAAAATCTCAACTGAATCTATCATTGTTACAGATGTGCACACAGACAGATGCAGCCACAGGCAGCAGTCCTGGAGGTCAAGGGCCACACTGTTCTCTCTGCTTGGATCCCTCCTAGACAAGCCCTACTCTAGAGGAGGAGAAGGATTATTACTGGGGTAGCATATTCAGTTTTCTCCAGGCAGCAGTCTGAATTCCAATAATTTTTTTCCTCTTGTCTTTGATTCAAGAAACAGTTATGGATCATTCACTGTAAGTAGGACACTACCACGTGCTGGGAGGTTTAAAAATGAATGCATCGCCTGTTCTTTAAGGAGACAGTATAATACCTAAGACACAATAATACCGGCCTACACCTATCACAACTTGAAGTGAGAGGTTTGCAAGAGAAATAAAATTTGTACTGTATATCAGACTATCAAGATTTCAGAGATTGATGAAAGTTTCACTGATAACTGAAATAGCTATTTTGAGATGATTTCCATGTTTAGAGCACCAAGAAGGTGCTATATAATTCAGCACTGTTCAGATTTAACTCATAATATTGAAGTGTTAGGAGCATCTTGTTTAAAAACAGGCCTTGTTGTTCTTTTATGAATAGTATCTATTACTAAAAAGCATTAACTTTCTTAAAATAGGTACTTTGACTTTATAAGAATATATAGCTATATATATATTCAACATTTCTCTTATATATAGCTATGTAAATCCAACGTTTCTTTAATGGACCATAATAACACTATATATTACTCAGAAGAATCAACTAATTCGTAGTTTGCTTTTTCCTCTAAAATGGAAGACTTGATCCCATTATGTTCTAGCTTTCCTCTTTCATTAAACAGAGAGAAAAGAGGTAAACTTTTCCTTTTAAAGAAAATCATCTATATTTTTAATATATAAAACAAAGGAATTGACTGCCAAAATGTTTACAAAACACATAGACCCAAATAAAATTTTTACATTTTTTGGTTTAAGTTTGTTTTCCTTAATCAAGACTTGCCTTCTGTGTTGTAAACAATGTAAATGAAAATTACAATCTAATAAGACATTTGGAAAATTGGAAACCAAATGAGGATTACACTGATGTTAAATGTGCTTAGGAAATTCTCTCCTTTAATTTCTTCAGTTTTTAACATTTGTTTATAAGAAGTACTAGGCCTTGAATCTAAGACCTGTCTCATTGTAGACACACCCAACACCATGGATGTATGTATATCCGTGGACTTCAATTTTGGTCATTTATTGAAGTCCACTTTGTTTCATTTCATGTATAAATTAGATAAGGCCTAGTTCAAGTTAGTCATGAAATATTTAATTCATAATAAAATGAACTACCCCCTCCTCCTGAGTCTCATTCCAAATTTCACTGCAAGGAATTTAACCATATATATATATATATATTTTTTTTTTCTAGTAGAAATATAAATTACCATAATTATCATTCAGACGTCCTTTGGAATGACCAGGGTTTTAAAAAAAATAAGTACTTGAGCAATTTGTATTGAATTCATTTTCAATAACTGAATTATTTAAGGAAAAGTAAGCCAAATGAAAAGGCATAGAGAATTTTCTGGTATTTTTCCTTATTTTGTGATGGTAAGATATTTTTCTGTGATAACTGTAATAGTTAACTATTATGTCAGCTTAAGTAACAAATACCCAATTCATTGGCTTAGCATAGTTCTTGGTGTGACTGAATGGGTTTACTGAAGGTAGAGGACCCATCCTGCGTGTGAGTGGTGCCAACCAATAGACTTGTTGCCTGAACAGAACACAAAAGGGACAGCTTGCTTCCATTTCTTCATGGAGCTCTAGTTTTTGCCTTTGCCATGGATGCCCATCTTCGTGCTTCCCAAGGAGACTTCAGACTTGCGGTACAGGCTTGTCGGCCTTCTGTCGTGGCCTACTTGGCTTCTGGTGATGGACTCCCATAGAATTGTGCTGTGAGTGCCTGGCCTCCGACTTTTGACTGAATCCTTTGGATCTCCAGCACTCAGCCCTCTGCCCTCCTCTCACAAAGGACTCTGCAGATGGCTCCTAAGGCTTACTTCATAAATCTGTTTCTGTAGTGAGCACTGGCTGCTATGCACTTTTTATTTAGTTTAGGATAACATGATTTTTAAGGTGATATGCTTAGGCATTTGCTGTGAAGATATATTTTAAAAAGTGAAAAAAGTATCAGATAAGCATGTCTTTTCTGTCCTAATTAATAATATACTTTACATCTAAGAAGGCTCCACAACAATGATTTGAGAACATCAAGGGGCATCACCACATTGACGAGAATAAGACAGAGTGATGGAAATTCCTACGTAGGATGGCCTTACATACTATAGGTTCTCTGGTGTTTGTTTATTGTTATAAACACAGAAGTTGCATTTGTAGCACAATCCAAAGGATCCTAGGTAATAGAGAAATGCAGTATATAGACAATGATAAAGTTTATAATACTACTCTCATTTTTCTAACATTAGCCAATTTGTGTCAAAATTATTAAAAATCGTTCCTAGTATCTCACTTTAGTGTCATGGTACTCTGAAATTTTTAATCAATAAGTTTTTTCACACATTTATTCACAATATTTATTTCCAGAAAAATTTACTTTGTGTTGTACAATATTATAGTTGCTACAAAATCAAGGTCTAGGTATTCTAAAATTTAATGTTTTGCTAGGAGGACACCTCTAGTTTAAAACTACCATTAGTGATGTAAGGAAGGGTCTGTGTTCTGTAACACAGTAAAAAAGCAAACTATCATAGAAAAAATTGTCAAGGTCTATGAATTATCCTGCATATAGGTTGACAGTGAGAAACCTAAGTCTTCACACATCCTTAAAGTTCTATCTACAACACACACATGCACACACACACACACACACACACACACACACACACACACACACGTAGAATCAAACTCAGGACCTCATGCTTAACAAATAAGCACTGTGCCTCTAAGCTATATCATTGATCCCACATAGTTACAATTAAAGCATGATTCTGGCATTAATTACCATGACCAGTCTACCTGTGGGCTACATTAATATTAGCTAAAACCATGAGTGATACAGCTTTCTGACTTAGTTGCTTTCTTATTGCTGGGATAAAATACACAATACTAACAAACTCAAGGAAGAAAGGTTTATTTTAGCTCAAAGTGTGTGGAAATTTCAGCCATAGTTGGATATTCCAAGGCAATGCAGCCTGGATGAAGGGCAGTGTAAGAGGAGAAAGCATTCATGCCCAGCAGGAAAAGGGGCGGCAGCAGTATCAGAGATCCTCTCCCTTTTTATTGGGGTCTGGCACTGGAAGATAGGAGGAGGATTTCCGAAGCAAAAGTGAAGAGGCGGGCTTCAGTGAAGAAATGGAAGGAAGCCTTACTTCTTTCCATTTTTTAAAATTTCATTAAGGCCACAAGCCTATTGACTGGAGTGCTGCCACACTCAGGATAGGTTTTCCATCTTCAGTAAATCCATTTAGTCACACCAAGAATTATGCTAAGCCCATCAGAAAATTAATCCAATCATCACACCCATAATCCTGCATGACACACTCATGATACAGCCCACCTCCCCTAAACCTTGTCTGTGAGGTTATGAGGCTTAAGGGGATATATAGATATTATCTATAACACAGTCCATACTACATTTGTTTCTTCACTCTGTTTTGAATCCTTCTGTATGATTTTGTACCTTTATCTCATCTATAATTTTTTGCCTTGGTCAGAAAGTTCCTACTGTTTTCCATTTGGGTTCTAAAAATTTACTAATTCAGTTCACAAATAGCAAGATTTTTTTCTTTTGTTTATTTGGCACGTGGCCTTGCTATACAGATCAACTTGATCCTGGCTCAGCCTACTAGCATTAGGATTACAGTAATGCCACCACATCCAGTTTCAGTGGCCAGTGTAAAGTGTCTAGAGTGGGGCCAGCATAGCATTTGTTACTAGGTGTTAAAGTTTGTACATAGGTGTCCCCCTAAAGCCTCAAGCAGTCAAGGGGCAGCATCTGGAATTTGTATCTGATTATTGTGGAAATGGGTGCTGCAC
Source organism: Myocastor coypus (assembly GCA_004027025.1). Classification (NCBI taxonomy): domain Eukaryota; kingdom Metazoa; phylum Chordata; class Mammalia; order Rodentia; family Myocastoridae; genus Myocastor; species Myocastor coypus. The sequence continues at coordinate 6,423 of PVJA010013256.1, read as the reverse complement.
TTTCCCTGGGGCAAGTGATTTTCATTTTAGTGCAAGGTAGGAAGAGATTTTACCCACTTGAGCTGCTAAGCTCTCTCCCAGTGCTTTTTTGCTCTTAACTGCTGCCATGAAAGGGTGCCCTCTGCCACGTGCCATTCTGCCTTGGAGCTAGCTGAATATGGACTGAAACCTCCAGTAAGTGTCAGCTAATAAACCTTTCCTTCCCTCATTTTGAGTGTTAGGTATTTGTCCCAGCAACAAGAGAAGAGTAGGCACTAGGGATCGAGCCCATGTCCTTGGGCTTACCGTGCAGGTCTTTAGACTGCTGAGCTATCTCCCTAGTTCACAAACAGCAAAATTTATGCCTTAGATGTATAAACAGATACATGCTTGTACTATATATATATACATGTGTGTGTGTGTGTGTGTGTGTGTGTGTGTGTGTCTCTAAGTCTGTTTCTGTTCTATAGCTTATCATATAACTCATAGAATGCAGAAACTACAGGAAGTGAACTCTCAAGAGTAAATTTCTTCAAGTTCCTGAGAATGTCTGCTAATATCTTTGAGAGTTTATGCCACTCTTCTTAAAGTATATTTCTAAAGAGAACTCTCTGCTGTTAGGTAGGAAAAAGTGGTATTTTTCATGCTAAGTAACTGTTTTCTATTCCTTAAGCACTTTTATTCTTTTAGAGCCTTTCTATCACTTGAATTGAATGTTGAAAAATTCCACAGCTTCAACTTACAGATGAAGAGTTATTTTATTTTTAGTTTTAACACTTTCTTGCTCATTTGGTGTTGGAATACAATATTCTACAAGATGAATTTAATTCCACATAAATAATGAGAATACTAGGGAAAAATTATCTGAACAATCTGTTTAGTAAATCCAAGTTTGGTTTTTTTATAAGATTTTGTCAGTTAACATCAGTAATATTTTCTAAATGCATGCAAGAGTAAAATTGTAATTGTGTACCCAGTTTCATGCAACTTTGACTCATCATCATTTATAATATTTATCTAAAGACATAGGTTTTAAATTACTTCAGAGCATTAGAAAAAGATGATAGGGATTATCTCTTTTACCAGAACTACAATAACCACTATGAGTAGCACTGCAGTTGCTTTCTAATGAATAACTTAAGAAAACACCTTTTAATCTTCATAGCAACTTTAAGAGAACAATCAAAAGACTACACTCTTTTCTTATTTTTTCAAGTTAAGAAATTGAAACACAGGGAGGGCAATTTGAAAAAGTCAGGCAGTGGTAATTGAGGAAGAAGATTCCAACTGAAACAGTCTGGCTCCAGCGTCTGTACCTTATCACACTTCACAGGTTGGCTATGTTTTCACTCCACAACCAATAAAGCCCATGTATTAATCATAAACACAGACACATAGGTGCTCAGCTATAAAAATGAAAAAGAAGCATCCTCAAGGCATTGTGAGTATAATAGTGGCAGGTACAAGAGGCAGTGGAACAAAAATTAGTTTGATCAAACTATGCACAGGGTGCAAAGAAATGTGATGAATAGGAAGGTTGTGTAAATCATGTGTATAATTTGGTATAAAAATGAACACTCCCCCAGAAAACCTTCAATAAGCCTGGATTTATGAAATACAACTTAAAATGATACTCATGTTTGTTGGGAGGATAGAAAAGAAGAGTCAGGAATGGAGTTGCCACCTGAATAAAGGCAGCAGGGAAGAAAGCTCAAAGAAATCTTACAGTGGTATGGCAAGTTGGAGGGATGAAATCAATAAGAAATGGTCCCAGAGTTCCCAAGAGATATTCTTAGAAGACCATGCACAGCACACCAAAGGATCTGAACATCTCTCCTGCAAAAATCAGATGATTACTGACGGTTTAAGCTCAAGAAGGTAGACTTTGAGTACTGGGTTGAATAGTGTGTGGGACTGTGTCTGCGTTCTCTGAGTTATGAAGGGAAGATATTAATAATTGACTTATTGTTGTGAGGAATGAGGCAATTGAATGTGACTTCTTATCACCTGCTTGACAGAGGAAAAAGAAACAATGACAGAGTGCATACTGTGTGTGTGTGTGTGTGTGTGTGTGTGTGTGTGTGTGTGTGTAGATCAGTCTTGGTTTTATTGGTGGCAGTTAATGAAGCAGTCTAACAACATTAGATTTTCCCTCCTTATGGATTACTGTAGTATTGCTCTTCCTCACCACATTTGAACTCAAGCATATGACTGGTTGCCTTGTCCAAAGAAGTATTAGCAGAAAAATGTTAAAGGGAAATGTTACAGGGAAACAATTCCCATGACAAAATCGTGAAACATGCTCTCTACCTGCTAGAGGATTCGTGAAAGCTTCTATGAGGGTAGAAATTCTGTGTTCCGCTAAGCACTCACATGGTGATGGGCTCCACTACCAGCTCCCTTGGAACTTGTCTAATGGAAGAGAAATATATTCATAGAAAGGTACTCCTAAATATATGAGTGTTGTTGTCAAAGCTCATTCTGTTCCTCCAAATGGTTCTTGGGTTTCACGTAAAGAAGTCTGGTTGATGGAACTTTGTGGAATTATTGTTGGAGCAGAGTTCTTCACATGGGGAGATAAGAAGAATGGAATCAGTGGGCAAGCGAAATGGCTAGGAACTTGAGATTAAGCAACAAGAAAATTTAGGAGGTTGATTAGAAATGGGATCCTTGTAAAACAAAAGTAACTACAGTAGTAATCTCAAAGAAATTAAAATTGATGACTGCCTATTGTGTTTTACCACTAGTGTGGTTCATACATATATCTGAAAGCCATTTAGTGGTATAAATCAGGTTTTAAGATATAGGAATACAAAACTGGACTTCTGAGATGAATACACACTACTCAGATGAGCAAATACTAAAACAAAAATAAATGGGAAAAGTTTTCAGCATCATTGGTCATTTCCGAAATGCAAACTAAAACAAAAATGAGATTCTGTCTCACCCCAGAAAGAATGACTATTATCAAGAAATCAAACAATAACCAATGCTGGCAAAGTTGTGGGGAAAAAGGAAAACTTCTGCACTGTTAGTGGGAATATAAACTGGTACAACTATTGTGGAAATCAGTACGGAAAATGCTTGACCAACAAAGATTGGAGTCTCAACCCGTCTCTTCCCATTCTGGATGCTTTCTCAGAAGATTAAACACATCATATTACAGTGATATATGTGTTCTCATGTTTATAGCACCATAGTTTGTAAAAACTAAATTTTGAGAAAGAAAACTCTAATGTCCATAAACAGAGGAATGGATAAAAAGGATGTGGTATTTCTATATAATGGAGTACTACTCAGCTGAAAAGAAGGATAAAGTTTAGATCTTTAAATTGGTAAATGGATGCAACTTGAACCCATATTTGTATGTGAAGTAATTCATAGCCACATGTGAAAGTGTCTTATTGTCTCTCTAGTCTAAGAAATGGAAAAAATAAAGTAAGATCATATATATATATATATGTATATCATATATATATATATATGTATATCATATATATATATATATATATATATATATATGAGATAAGGTAATTGTACTGCTAATTTATATTAGCTCATTGAAAAGAATGGTTTGTGTTTACATTGTTTCATCAATTTGGCATGCCTACCTCTGGTAATCTGAGCAACAAGTTTCAAAATAACAACATTCATTATATTACCCACGGTTACACTCCTATTATCTTCTTTTGAAATTCTGTATCTTCATTTGTATTGCTTTTCTGTTTCTTTAAAAAAACAGATGTAGGAATGGAACTAGCATGGTGTCCTGGTGTAGTATTTAAGATGAAATCCATTTGATATTTGCTTATTGAAAGACTGAAATCATTTGAGCTGAATAGTCTTAATTTACTTCTGCAATTGAGTATTCCAGTAATTAAGTACTGCCCATGCAGACATCATTTTGGCCAGGATTACTCACTTGCTTCCATTCATTATTCAGTAGTGAATCCAGCCTGACCTGGTTGTTTTCAACCTAGAAGAATAGAAGCATTAAACATTTCATTCATCCCACAGAGCTTTATTTCTTTGTTGTGTGCTTGTATTCTTAATTACAGTATTTGCTGGTGTAACTATGTGGAGGCAGAGGCTTTGGCATTATTAATGTACCTTAGCAGTAGCTCTGATGAGTGCTCAGCCTGGGAGGGATTGTGCAGAGAAAGCCTCACGGATCTGATTAAAATGTGTGTTTCTAGTATGAATGCACTGAGTTTCAAACTTGGAAGAATATAAGTGCCAAACATTTTCTTCATCTTCACAGAGTTTAATATATTACGAGGAAGCCGGGTGTGGTGGCTCACGCCTGTAATCCCAGTACTCGGAAGGCTGAGACAGGAGAATTGGTGCGAGTTCGAGACCAGCCTGGGCTACAAAAGTGAGCTCAAGGCCATCCTCAACTGCATAGTGAGACCCTGTCTCAAAAAGACAAAAAAAAATTATGAGGAGTTAAAAAACTCTTAAGCAATTTTAGAATAGTCTGTGGAATATTGTGTAGTCTAATCTCTAGAATAGACTATGAGCTAATATCTGCTTATTGGGGATAGACAACCAGGAGAGGTGTTGGGAGTGAAGCTGTCTATACCTCAGTTATCTAGGACAAGGTCACTGTCTCTCATGCGTTTGGCAATGGCCCATGAGAAGTATACGCATCCCAAGGAGCTGAGGCACAAAGTGACTTGGCCTTCCTCTGGAGTACTATAGTCAGCTCTTGTTCTACATATAATCACTAAGACAAGATGCTTTGTTGAAGATTAGGTATATTCCCTGACTAGGTCTCACTTTCTCCTTAAATACTGTGTAGACAGGCTCCTGTGCTTATTGCATAAATAAATGTACTGCAGTTGTTGGGAAGTTCTTTTCTCTTATCGGGAGAGAGGATTCACATTAAATCAAGTGTCTGCTGATTGTATAAATAAATGCACTGCAGTCGACGGGAAGTTCCTTGCTCCTTTCAGGAGGGCTCTACCTGGTATCAGCTTTCTCCATTGTGACTTTTTTCTTCATTTATTCAACCTCCATCGCCACCCTCCAGGGCCTTGAAGCTGTGCTGGATGTGAAAGAAAGGTAAGTCAGGGCATGTGCAAGGGCATCTGAATGCAGTGGAAGGTATGGAGAGCTAAAGATTTATCGCAATCAACTATTCTGTGATCAAGATAAAATACTGAACATTGGTAAATGGCATGAAAGGTCCATCATCCATCATCTCCTTGCTGTTTTTTTTTTTTTCTTCCATTTTGTGGAAAGAGAAAGACAGAATACGTTTAAATTTTTAACAGATTTAACACCGCGTTCATGTTTAATCAGCAGTTGTAAAGACCTTCTGAATGTTCTACTAGAGCTAAACAGAGAATTAGACACAATCCAGGAATTTGCAGCATTTGAACACAACAATTAATTTAATGTGCTATAAGGTTTTCTTTGCACAGGATTTTCAAAGTAAGTTTAATGGAGTACTCATGGGATCAGTACAGAGTAAATTATTTTAGAGGCTTTAGCATTCATCTAGTTCAATTTTTAATCAACCAAGAATCTTTCTAATGGGATATAGTAGATATGTATATTTATAGATATATTTTAACATATCCAAATAGAAACTTGATAACATATAATGAAGTTTTGTGATATGCTTGTCAGGAAGTTTTTGAGGTGTCATTTAAAAATATGGCAAAAGGGGCTCATCAATCTAAAAGCTTACCAGGAAAGCATAAAGGCTAAGACTTAATTCCTGGGACAGCATGCTGTGCGGTCCTGGGACTCCAGGTGCACAGTGCTGGAAAACAAAACAGGGTGTGGTCACACTCACGTATGTCTGCAATACCAGCACCAGGAAGGCTGAGACAAAAGGGTCATTATGAGTCTGAGCTGTGTAGGAAGACCCCATACCAAATAAATAAAAAAATTTAAAATATGGAAAATATTTATATAAAAATAATTAGTAAAGACATTACCATTCAGCTCCTTCAAAATATGTCCATTCACTTCAAACACAGTTCTATTCTTGCCTTGTTCTAAAGTAGGCTGTCATTTATGTTCACTTCAGTTTCTTTAAAAAAAAAAGTTACAAATGGCTGGCCCAATAGATCAGCAGATTAAAGCACCTGCAAGCAGGCACAGGGGGTGGGGGTTCAATCCCCAGACCTGCCATGCTGACCTGCCCCCAGGACATGCTGAGACAGCAATTGAGACTGGGCATGGTGGTATGTGTCTGTAATGCCAGCTCTTGGGAGGCTGTAGGTAAACAGGTGGATCACTACGAGTCCAAACTAGTAGTGAGATCCTTAATACCCTGTAGATTCTTCCCTAAAATATAAAACAAAAGAAAATTACAGTGCATCATCATCCACCTCATTTATGAAGTATGGCATAGCGAGAGTTTTGGCTCTGCTCTAGAAGTCAAAATGACCATGAAAGATGTTTTGAATCAATTCAAAGCATTGAAGCAAC
>PVJA010013255.1:0-49931 GCA_004027025.1 Myocastor coypus | reverse complement strand
TTGCTTCTGGAAATCTGCCATTATTCATAGGGGTTTTCCTTTAAATGTGATCTGTTTCTTTTCTCTAGCAGTTTTTAATATACTGTTCCTGCACTGAATTTCTGGGATCTTGATTATTATATGTCTGGGTGTGGTTTTAATTGGGTTGATATTAATTGGAGTTTTATATGCTTCGTTTAACTGAACATCAGATTGTTCCCCCATATATGGGAAGGTTTCTGCTATTACTCCTGTCCATAATTTTTTTAGCATCATTTATATTGACTTTGTCTTTTTCATTGACGCCTATTAGTCTTATGTTGTTCATCTTTGCACTGTCTTGCAGATGTTGAATTATTTTTTCCTGCATTCTATTGTTTTTCTTCCCCCCCACCCCTGGGCACCAGGATTTTACTTCACCTCAGAACCACTGGGAATCTGGCCTGGGGCACACTCACAGCTTCAGACATGGCGGGACACAAGGTGATAAGCACAATGATCACAGCTGGGATCATGGGCTCTGGGTGGCCCTGGTGGCATCTATAGAAGTGGTGGCCTGCCACAGCCTATTTGCTCAGATGGTTTTTGAAGTTCTGGCTGGTAAACTTGGCCCTACTACCCAGCTCCTCCTTGATTCTGAGAATCTGTTTGTACTTGGCCAGGTGCTCGGATAGGCAGGCTGCACCAGTCTTGATCTGCCCAGTGTTGAGTCCCACCACCAGGTCAGTAATGAAGGTGTCTTCTGTCTCCCCGGACTGGTGAGACACCATGATGCCCCAGCCATTGGACTGTGCCAACTTGCAAGCCTGCCGAGGCTCAGTCACCTAGCAGATCTGGTTGACTTTGAGCAGCAGGCAGTTGCAGGCCTTTTCATTCACAGCCTTGATGATGCGCTTGTGGTTGGTCACTGTGAGGTTGTCGCCCACCATCTGGATGCTGGCACGGGCCATGAACTTCTTCCAGGCACCCCAGTCATCCTGGTTGAAGGGGTCCTCGATGGACACACTGGATAGTCCTTGATGAAGGACTTGTAGAGGCTGCCCAGCTGGTTGGGTGAGATGTACCTACTGGGGTCATCAGGCAACTTGCAGTCCAGCCTTCCTGATGGTAGTCTTCAACAACTGCAGGGCTTCCTTATTCTCCAGGATGTTGGGTGTGAAGCCACCCTTGTTACCCACATTGGTGGCATCATTGCCATTCTTCTCCTTGATGATGTTCTTCAGGTTGTGGCGGATCTGGCTCTGATGTGCATGGCCTCCTTAAATCTGGCCTCTCCCATGGCAGGATCATGAACTCCTGCATTCTGCTGGTGTGCGAGCCACTGTTGATCACGTTGAAAGTAGGGACAGGCAAGATGACCTCGGGGTTGCCTCCCAGGTCAGCAATGTGGTGGTACAGGGGCACCCCTTTCTCCATGGTGCAGGCCTTGAACACTGTGAGAAACACTCCCAGGATGACATTCGCCCCAAACTTGGATTTATTCTCAGTCTCGCCCATCTCGATCATCAGCTTGTGAATCTTCTCCTGCTTCACAGCACTCAGTTTCTTGCTAACCAGGGCAGGTGCAATGGTTTCATTGATGTGCTCAACAGCCTTTGACACACGCTTGCCCCGATATTTGGTCTTGTCATTGTCACACAGCTCTTGAGCCTTGTAGATGCCAGTGGAGGCCCCACTGGGCACAGCATCTCAGAAGAGACCTTTGGAGATGTGGAGGTCAACTTCCACAGTGGAGTTCCCATGAAAGCTAAAGATCTCTTGGGCATGCCTCTTGGGAGTAGACATGATGGATTCTGGGCTGCAGGATCTCATCGCCCAGGAAGATAAAAGAGGGTACCATAGACATTGTGGTGCTAGTTAAAGTGCTGAGTGCTCTGCCCACCCTAGTTATTTTTAAGAGATTTTCTTACCTTTTCACTAGCTGGAATGGTGTCTTCAAGGTCTGAATGTCTATTTTCACTTTCATTCAAATGGTTTTGCCAGCTTGTGATTGAAGTTTTAATTTCCTGTAACACTTTCAATCTGCTTATGCATTTATTGTTCATTCAAAGATTCCATTATTTTTTATTGTCTTATACTTTATCAGTGTCTTCTTTAGAAGCACTTAGTACTTCTTTCATTATAGTTATCATTTCTTTTTTCACTTCAGAAATTATTTCTGATCTCATTTCCTCTATACCTTTCTGGAGTTGTTTCTTTACTTCAGATATTATTATTTCAGAGATTTCGGGTGTGTGATTTCCAATTTCTTCTATGCTATTGTCTCCTGTATTTGTTCTGGGTGGGCTTGGAGCCTGAGAGTGCATTTTGCTCCTTCTTTTTGTCATTTTCTATAGCACTGTGATCTGACCTTTGGTGTAGAAGTTTGGTAGAGTTCTTACCTTCACACTAGGTCTGGATCTATCAAGTTCAAACTCATCCAGGTGGGTGTGGCTTAGATCTGGCTGCTGTGCTCCACTTATTCCTGCTGCAGCCCTTGGAGGTGAACCTGCTGTGCCACTTTGGCAAGATGCTCTGCTCCTGGATCAGCTGCATTGGTCTTGCCTCTGGCCTCTCTGTAGGGAGTTCTGCTACAGGGTTCCACACTGGGCATGTCTGATAGATGAATTTCTACTCATATGCTGGACCTGGGTGTTGGGCCAAATGAATTTCTGGTGGGCCTTGGGTGGTCTCACTCATATGCCAGGCCTGGAGGCTGGATCTAATGAGTTTCCAGTGGGCCCTGGGTAGTCTCACATGCTAGGCCCAGGTGTTGAGTTTGAAGTTCAAATTTTCTCTACCAGGTCAGTTAGTTCATTGCTCTTACTCTTGGTGCCCTTCAAAGTCTCAATACCTGGGAAAAATACAGACAAATTTTCCACCCAAATGTAACATTCATGCCCTCTAGCCCAAATGCTATTGGGGTCTTTGTTTCTAGATGAAATCTCCTGAGCCTTAACTTTACTGTCCGCATTGCTATCCACTTTCTGCTCTTCTGAGGTCTTATGAAATCACCCATCAGGCTCTGTTTCCCGAGTTATTTGGCTCCTTTAGCTCTTATCTCCAAACCTATCAAATATCTTTCCATGAATCAGTTCCAAAGGTTTCTAAGTCATATGGTCAGATATAATCACAGAAACAGCCCTGATCTATGTTAGGGCTCTCTGGAGGAATGAAATCAATATAAATATTTCTATAATTCTACTAAAGGATTTATTGGATAAGCTTATGAGATCAGATATGAAGAATCCAAAGTAGGCATCTGTATTCTGAAGGCAGAAAGATCCAGTAGCAGTCAAATGTTGAAGGCCTGGAAGCTCACTGCAGTCATCCATGGAAATCTGCGCTGAGACACCGAAGACCCTGGAGCCCACTGTTCAGAGGCAATGGAGAGACTACAGCACTTCCAGAAATGGCTTGGTTTTGAGACTGGGGCTCATTGCCACAGCCTTATAACATTGAGGGGAGAAAGGGAGAGATCCATCCTAAGTCTGCTGCCCACCTGTGATACCCAAGGCACCAAGTTAAGTACCCAGGGAAGGCCCCAGGACAGAGAAAGCGCTGAGTCCCAGAAAGATTTCAGGTAGTGAATGAATAAAAAGTTAGGAATATTTGTAGGAGAAAGAAAAAAAAATATGGATGACAACAGAATTTAATGAAACAGAAGAAAGTACCAAAGAGAGGATCACTAGAGCAAAAGTTGTTTGGAAAAGATGGAAAAAGTGATGCCAGAGGCCCCTGGTGGCTCTTCCTACTGCTACCTAGATGTGGAATGCAATTCTTCAAAACATCTTTAAGTCCCTAAAAGACCTTCCAACTGGAAGCTGCTGGGTCACTGGCATTTACTCCATCCTATGCTCTGTTGCCAGGGTCTCTGGTTCCTAACTCTAGTGCACTGAGAGGAAGAGGGAAAGGGAAGAGCAGGAAGGATGAGGAGGTGCAGGAGGAGGGAGAGGGTGGGCCTAGGCAGAGTTTGGAGCACAGGAAACTCCAGCCTTTTGTGAACTGAGATCTCATCCAAGTGAGGGAGAGATGCATCCCTGAGGCCCTCAGTCACTCCAGTTCCTGAGGGGTTAGGAGTTGAAGGACCCTCAGTAAAGAGCCGAGCTTAGCTGTACACCTGGATGCTGATGCAGGTCCTGGAAGGTGTGAGGGCCTGAAACTCACCTGGGGGCAGCATTGTCTTGGAAAGGGAAGAGCAAGCCCAGCATCAGAGCATCCCCTGAGCCAGGTGGTGAGCCTGTCCACTGATCACGGCAGCAGCTTCCACAGCTCTGCTCCGTAGATGGGTCATGCAGGCTAGGGAGACACAGGTGAGCATTGTTAAGTGTCTGTTAGCATACATGAGGATTGATAGACATGTAAAAAATTAAAATAAAGTCACTAGCACATTAGGAATGAATACAGCTCAAAAGCATTTTGAGAGTGCCTAAAGTGAGACAGAGCAAGCTGAGGACACTGTTGTCCTTTGGAGAATCATCTGCCTTGCCAAGGAGACCCTGCGAGCTCAGCCCAGGAGACACACAATGAAGGCCTTTCTGAGGTTCTGACACCAACTCCTGCCTTCCTGCTGGAACTATACATGTGCAGCTCGGCAAACATCTGGTGGGCATCTGATGTGTGCTGGGTGTGGGCTGGGTTCAAGGGACACAAGATAAAGCAGTCACAGGCCCTGCCCTTGAGCCTCCAGGATCTGGCAGAGAAGACAGTGTGAGGGCACAGCCATGGGCACAGGATGGACGGTGGCACAAGTCCTACTGAGGCCACAGTGTGGACAATGAGCTGCCCACCCTATGCCCTTGATGTCCTCTCCTCCCTGGGTGCACTGAATAAGGTGGGCACAGCAACCATTACCCCATACTCTTCCAGGCACAGGGACACCTGTGAGCAACTTTACAAAGCTGACAGGGTGCTCAGTGACCCTAATGGGGGGAAAGACAAATGCAGGAGGGCATCACACAGAAAGGGTTTCATTTCTCTTCCATTCTTTTTCGACGTTTAGCTTTTCAAAAATTGTAACTGGGGTGAGACACATACAATGTAAACATATCATCCTAAGCACTGGTACGTGCGCCGGTCAGCAGTGTCAGGTATATTCGTATCATTGCTTATCCAATCTCCAGAACTCTTGCAAAAGGAAAACTACATGCATTGTGTACCTCCTTAGTGCCTGCCTCCAGCCCTGTAGCCACCATCCTGCCTTCTGTCTCTCTGACACTCATGGAAGTGGACCATCTTTTTAAGCACTGGCTCACTTCCCAGGCCTTGCACCCTCAGTGTTCACTGCTGATTATGATAAGCAGCATTGCAATACCAAGCACACAGGGAGGGGCCTTGGCAGCGCTTCTGTGTCCGTCATCATTTGGCCACTGGGACTTAGCTCAGCTCTCTCCGCTTATGTCTCACTGCTCTGCCTGGGGTCACTTAGATTCAGATGTTCATAGGCTTTGAGTTCAAGTTCACCCGGAGAACAACAGCTAGGCAGAGGGAGGCCCTGCTGGGGCCTCTGGGCCCAGCATACTGACCATGGGCCTGCTGTGGTTTCCATGGTTTTTAGTTTCTGGAAGATGTGCTACATCCAGAAACTTCGAAGTTATGGATGCACGGCTGTTGATCCGTCTGTGCTGGCCCCTACTTTCCTGTGGATTGTTTAACTGTTTTATTTGAAAGCATGCTGTTTCAAAGAACAGATCATAGAAATTATATACGTAACATGTGGACAGATAAATAGATATTGTGACTATATACATATTTATAGGTCTATAAAGCAACGACCCAAACCACAGCAGTGCTTAGCTCTAGGCAGTTGAGTTTTGTCTTAACTCCACATTGTTATATACTGGGTTGTGAATAACTGTTCTTTAAGTTGAACAGTCTTTACGAGGTAGCTGTGCAGGGCCTGGCTGTTCTTATCCATCCACCTATCTGTCAGCGAGAGCATTCTGCCAGCCGAGGGCTCTTCTGGACTTGGGATGTGGCATCGGAAAGGCAAACATACCCTCACCCTGGCACAGCTGCCAGCTGCCAGCACGCCTGGAAAGACAGTGAGAACGCCACTTGTGCCATTAGTGCCTCGCAGACAGCGACAGCCTGGTGTGGGTGGAGCGGCAGAGAGGAGCTGTGAGGATGGGGTCTCTGTGGAGACTGAGGGGAGGCTTCTCTGGAAATGTGTGGGCAGGGGAAAAGGGCCACGTCACCTCAGAGCAGTGGCCAGGACCACACAGGAGCCACGGGAAACTTGCTGCTCGAGAAGCTCAGCTTGTGGCTGTGCGCACTGCGGAGCCAGCCCGGCAGGAGCCTGGTATCCAGCCTCTGGGTTAGTCCTGTTCTTTACCCACATGTTCCCTCAGTGTCCACATGGCCTTATCGTTCCTGTGTGCATGTGGGGATGCCCCAGATGCCAGCCTCTGTTCACAGGCTCTGTGAAGACGGAGGCAAGCACAGGGCCACCCACAGAGAGGCAAGTGTCTACACAGAGGTGACCGTCAGCAGGCAAACGTGACCTGCACTGGCGGCGCCTGCAGGCCCCTCTTCCCATGAATGCAGCAGCTACACCCAGAAGAATGAGGGCATTGAACCCAATTATCTTGCTGCTGGAGGACCCGGGATCCAGATTCCCAGGTCTCACAAGAGCATTGTCACCTACCAGTGCTTGGGACCTCGTGGCATCCGTAGCTCAGTCCACACACGACCTTGCTTTCTGGTGAGCAGATGTGTGAGCGAGCTCAGCCACTCTCCAGCAAGAATGTGGCTGGGCACTGAGGCTGTCATCTGCACTGGGTGACAGTGACCTGGGCCTGCGGAGCTTGTCATGTTGTGTGGGACAGGGCACAGAAGAAGGAAACCTGTGTGTTCAGAGAGGAAAAGGAGATTCCTCGGTGCTCACAGCTGCTTCTGGAAACAGCCATAGCCTGGCACAAGTGCCCTGCTCAGGGACAGTGCTGGGGGGAGGTCTGCTCAGACCAGGTGTCCAGGCCTCGTCCATCCCCAGGACAGTGTGGACTTGGGGCTCATGCAAGGCCTCAGCTCCATCTCCATCTGGGCCCCTTTGTCCCTGTTAGTACTGTGTGTAGATGTTTTCAATAAGCCCTGGCTACCCAGGAGCCCTGCACCCCATTGTGTAGTGCCCTATCCAGCACCCCACAGTCTGACGCCCATGTCTAGCACCTCACTGCCCAGCACCCGCCATCTGGCACCTCCTTGTCCAACACCCCATGCTCCAGCACCCACACCATCTGGTACCCCACTGCACTGTCTGCACCCCACCTGTGTGTCTCCCCTGGCTCATTCCATTTGCTCTCTTATGCTGCCCCCCTTTAAAGCCAGAGCTCAGGACTCTGGTCCTCCGGTCCCGTGGATTTAGGCTTCTGTGTTTAGTTTGTTAATTAAAAAGTCAATTAAGCAAAAAGCTACAAAAATAATATTTGTATATCATAAATATCTTATTTTACTTTAAAGCATCGGCAAGGACATTTGGTCGCTGACCCTCTGGCACCACATGGAGTCCTCCCTTCCTCAGGCTGTGGCTGGCAGGGACCGGTGTCTCTCTCACATGACTCGTTGACCCCCACAGAGTCCATTACTAGATGGTGTCAGAGACCCAGAACTTAGATGCTGATGCAAAGGATTCAAACTGTAGAACCCTGGTGCATTTTTTCTACTCTTTCTTCTGTAACTTATGGCTGTTCAGAATCACTTATTTCAGGGGAATTCTTTCTTCTGCTCAATGTCAGCATGTCTTTTCAAAGCCAGCAGTTGAATTTTCCCAGAGATATCAACTCTTTGTACTCAGAATTTTAATTTGAATACATGCATTTGTTAAATAGTTTTGATATCAAGTGTGACAGTTATAAATAGATTGGGGAAAATTAAAAGAGTAATTTTTGACAGCATCCAGCTCCAATTAGAGAAGCCCAGGTCAGTGCCGCCCATAGCTTCTGCATATTTGTTGTGGGCTGGATGGGAGCCCAGGCATCCAGAGGCTGAGCCCCCAGTGTCTCTGGAGCTGGCCTGGGCTCTTCCTCCAGTATGGTGCAGCACCACTGGTAAACCTGCCTCCCTTGGCCTGGATACCTTTCTGGATGCACCAGTCGCACCCAGAACTTTCTGCTGTGTGAGGCTTAGTGCACCAGCCCGATTGCTTTTCCTCACGCTGTCTCCACAACTACACGATTACTCCTCCCACTGGGAGCCTGAGCCTCATTTATCCCATTCACCCACAGCCTACCATGATCATCTACTGGAGCAACAGAAAGACTGGCAGATCTCTTCTGCTCCAAAGGAAGCGCACCCAGAACCCAGACTGAGCTCTTGGAGCCTATCACGAACAGCACCTTGACGTGCACCTGCCACCCAGCCAAGTGTCCACCTTCAGCACCCCCCTGCTGCTTACATTCCCATTCAGAACCTTCTGGCCAGGATCCAGAACAGACCCAGCGCCATGGCTTTAAAACCCTGGCTACAGGTCCCCATCCTCCAGAAGGATGTTGGGCTGAATCCACCCACTTTGAGGCCTGAGTCCTCATGAGCCCAGGCCATTCACAGCCCACCCAACATGCTTATGGGGTATAGGATGTGGATGGCCAGAGAGACCTTCAGGGCCACCACCCTGCTGATCTCACAAGTGTCCCTACAACAAGCCCATGCCTGCAACATCTACCCAATGTGGGTTCATTAATTTCTCAGGGCAGCTATCCTGGAGGCTTGAGCTGAGACTGTGAGGCCCACACAGGAGTCTCAGCCTCCCTGTGTTGTGTCCACCTTGTGGAAAGGACTCCTTGGCTCCTGGCCTGCATTCTGGTGTCTTTCCCATGAGTAGACAGCATAGGCTGAGCTCTCAGGGAGTCCCTGGTCGAGTTCCCTGAAGGAACATGATCCAGCTTTGCAGGGACAGCTCCTTGTAGTCCCTGGACAGTTGTGGGGTTCCTGTAAACCCAGGTGTCTGAGTCGGATGAGCTTAAAAGACAAGCAGATTTTCTCTGTTCCCTGCTGATTTCTCTGTGTCCAATATGGGCTGCTCTATGTCCCTGGGATTGGTCTCCTTTGCGCAGAAGGGTGACCTTGGGCAGCGATCGATGGCTGTGACCAGGTGTGAGCATCCAAGAAGTGTGCTACGCTTTTACTGCCAGGGGCTGTGCAGATGGTTCTGAGTGACTGCGCTCACACCAGCACTGCAGCGACGTTAGCATCCTGTTCCTGCTTCTCAGCAGCCCACGGATGCTCACCCTGGGAAGTGTGGCCCCCAGCGAGGGAGAGCAGAAGATGCAGCCCAGGGGATGGGCCAGGCCTCCCTGTGCCCCGGGGCAGGGCGGTGATGGGCTCAGTCCTCCTAACCCAGTCTTTATAGCCAGAACAAAATACACATGTACAATGCACTCTCACACCCACGCACTCATACACACTAGCACACATGTGTTCGTGTTCACACACACTAACCCACGGGCTCATATACACACTCACACAGACAGCAGTAATCTCTACCCCAAGAAGGTGCAGCTAGAGGGGGGGGATCCCGCCGGCAGGGCTGAAGATGCCTGGAGCTGGGAGCAGGCGGAGCACTTGGTTTTCTCTCCTTGGCTCCCTGCACCCTCCAAGCCTCAAGGTGTGGGGACCAGGTTTGCCACCCAGGTCCTAGGCACCCAGCTCAGCGCTATGGTATCTTCCTGGACGCTGCCACATCTGAACTAGAGGGAACCCTGAGTCCTGAGAAGCAGAAGGTGTCCATGGCTGAGGAAGATGTGGGGCAACAGCGGGCTGGGTGTCTTGAGGGTGGTACTGGGCCCCCAAGGAGGGCCAGCTCGGCAGTCTTGAGGGTGGCCCAGCCTTCAGTGCCCTTGGAACTGCAGCCTGTAAGGGAGGTGCTAGGAAGGGTGATGAGATGACTGCACCTTTTCCTGGTGGTTGGAGAGATCAGGATTGTAGCTCTGGAGTTTATCATAGAAAAGAAGACATTCTGACTTTTTTTTTTTTTTTTTTTTTTTAAAGGATTCTTCAGGGCCTACTTGTTTTGGCTGCTTTTTATTTTTTTATTTCCTTACGTTGGTCAGCAGTTCTCATCCTCCCTGAGGTGCTGTCTACCCTCAGGTGAGGTGTGAGCTGTCTTCAGTGATGGGATCCAGGGCCACCGCCTGCAGGACACAGCCTTGTCCCCTTTGGGATCCTCTGGCTCCTGCATGGGCCTAGGACTGGCCTTGTTGCCTGGCATGAGGCAGGGCCCTTATAGATTAGCCCTGGCAGTGTTGAGTGGAAACTACAGGAGCCAACAGACAGTGCCCCCTCCACCTGAGTCTATATTGGCTCTGGAGAGAAGCCAGATATCCATGTCCCCTTGGAAGTTTCTCTTCTGGAGACCATAGCACCTGCTGACCTGAAAGGGGTGGTCTCGCCCTTGGTCACCTGAATCGGGCTGCTCAGATCCCTCTCTTTGCAGTGCTAGCGATGTCCAGGGCAAAGGTTGGCACTACCCAGGGGCTGACTCTAAATGAGACGTCCCACAGCACCAATCGTACCGGGGTTGTTGCGGGTCTCCATTGTGGACTGCTTCTGGTGGGTGGATAGATGGACAAGGAACTTGCATAAGGGGATCCACTGGGCGATGCCCTTGGTGGGGTATGGGGGCTGTGTTGGATTTGGGGCTTTGTGACAAGGCCCATCATGTGCAGTGTGAGGGCGTCCCCACAGAGAGGCACAGCTGGCCTCTTGGAAAACTAGGATGAAGGCGGGGAAGAGAAGAGACTCAGGGTCCTGCTCTGCCATCCTCTCCTCTGTCTCAAGAATGTGGAGGACACAGCCAAGGGGGCAGACTCTTGGGGCCTCCCCTGTGCCCCCATCCTCCCACACTGCTCTCTATCCTGGTGGGAGTGAGGATTCCCTGAGTGGCCCTGCATCTCTGACAGAGCTGCAGGGACCGAACACCTGGCCTGAGCCCAGGAAGGTTCTGTCTGACATAAGGCAAGGAGCTCAGGTTAGATTAAATCCAGACACAACTGGATTTAGCACCAATTACTCAATGAGGCAGAGTGGCCAGGTCTGGACTATGTCACCTCATGCCTCTGGCCCTTGACAGCTTCTTGGAGCTCAAGGTGAACAGCCCTGAAGTCTTAACAGTGGTGGCCTGGTTGTTTGTCCAGGGCTGGTACTCTACCGGTTCAATGCACTCAAGAGGATGGCCTATCCTGACCCCGCTTGCCAGGGGAACAGCAGGCCTCCTAGGTGGCAGGAGGGAGGGTCTACAGCCCTGTCCTGCTGTCTTGATGATTCAGACCTTGGCCCAGGCTAGACATTCACCTCCTGTGCCCTTGGGATGCTTGCCACCATCTGATACTACTGCCTGGTGCAGCTCCTATGGGAACGGGCAACAGAGATGCTGCCATTTGTCATTTTGCCTGAGTTCCCAGCTCAGAAGACAGCCCACCTTGAAGCTCCTCCTCACAGGGAAGCCATGCAGGTCAGGCCCAGCCTTTGCCTTCTGAGGTCCCTGACCTGGACATCATGGCAGCCTCAGCTTGAAGTCTGAGGTCTGGTACAAAAGGCAGGAATCCAAGCAGGATGGCAGGGTTAGAACTCAGAGTAACTGGAAAGAGTCGGGTTGGCAAGGGACAGAGGAGCCCAAGGCCTATGGTAACCACAGCATGATGCTGTGTGATAGGCCCAGAGGAGACGTCCCTTAACATGGACCAGAGACCTCTGAAACAAGGGATGTTGCTGGTGGCCTTGAAGGAATGTCATATTGTGCATGGTGTCCCAAGGTCAGGGCTCCCAAACCTCTGGGAGCCAAAAGTGTCCTCAGCTGGCAGCCAGGTAGCTACTGGGGCCCTTGATCCTAGAGCCTCAGGATCTCAATTCTGCCAGCAAACTATGTGCATTTGCAGAGGACTTTGGGCCCCAGTGGGGGCTCTGTGTCTGAGACAGTGCCCCAACTTCAGGCTGTGAGGTTCCAAGCAGGACGCTCACCACACCATGCCAGGACTTCCTGCACAGCCGTGTGTCAATCACTTTGCCTTGTTAGGACAGGCGCATTACAGGTGTGCCCACAACTTCTGCCCTCACCTGTTTTTCCCAAGGTCACTGGGTCCACTACGCTGCGGGGGAGGGTCAGTGACCGTCCATGTAGATCCACCCACTGCACGGATAGCAACAGCTCATGTTCCCAACAGCCAGAGCCACCTTCCTTGGGGTGCCTTACGCTAGCCTGGGGTTGGCAGGTGAGGTTCCCTGGGGGAAGTGACAATCCCTACCATGGTGTGGGAGCTTGGGGCTCACCCTTTCCCGGGCTGATGCTCCTCAGTAGCCATCAATAGGGCAATTGTGTGGCAGCAGGATGTACACTCCTGTTTTTAATTTGCAAGTTATGACATGCTAATTAGCCCCAGTCCGAACCGCAGAGGACCACTGAATTTGGGATACTTAGCATCTTCCAGATGGAGTGGGTGAGGGGCTGAGGGTGGAGTTCAGACTGCAGGCCACAGGCAAAATTTTCTGGGACATTTTTAGCAGGACAAAGGTCACTGTCCCAAAAGCTACATTTTATCTCTGTACTGTCAAAGGTCCCACATCTGTCCTGGAAGTAACTGGGACTCTCCTGGGTCTGCGTGGACTGAGCAGCCGTCCTGGAAGAGCACTGGTGCTGTTGAGCTCCTCAAGTCCCCTCCCTGTGTCTAGCGCTGGCTAAACAGATGCAGGGGGGGGGGTCACCTGCACCTCCCCTCAGCATTGTACCCTAAAAGGCGTGCATCACAGGGGGTATTGGGTGGCCCACAAAACTACCCTTTTGTGAGCAGCCAGGCCCCACCTACCTGAGGCTTCATCATCACAAAAAGCAGGGAGGAAGCACAAACAAAATCTGAGTAATTTAAGAACAAGAAAGCGATTTGGCAACAGCTGGGGGGGGGGGGTGAAAAAGCCACATGAGCGTGAGCGTGTGGCTGCGCTACAGGTCCAGGCTGGGTTAGTCCAAGCCCCTGCAGGCTCTGCCTGTGGACACCAGCTCTGGGATTGCGCAGCTTTAGCTGTGGCTGGTGAATGCATGGAGCTAGTAGGGGAGGGAGGGTGAGGCTGTGCAGACTCCAGGGCGGGCAGGGTGCAGGCCCAAGTCTCTTAGGCTTGGTGAGCAAATGTGGGTGTCAGGAGGAGGTCACCACCCTGTTACTGGAATGACGCATAAGACAAGGCACATGCTTCATGCGTCGATCTGAGCTCACAGCAGCTGGTGCACCCATCTGCAGGTCCTGCTTCTGATCCCGGATCTCACCCCACTGACCTGTCCCTGTGCAGCAGAGGCGGACTTCTGAGTACCGGGTAGCAACAGGGTACCTGCTGAGCCCTGGGACTTCCTGCCCTCAGCTGGGAAGCACAGCTGAGAGCTGAGGCTCCACACAGACTGTGTACAGAAGCAGCCAGGACCCTGCAGGGGTGGCCAGCTTCCACTACTGTGTTGTGAGTAGGTGCTTGCCCGGAGGTGGAGAGCTTTTCGTCTCCTTAAAGAGCAGAAAACCAGATGTCAGGAGGCCTGTCCATTGACAGTGGGCTGAGAAGCACAACCTCAGCTAGGAGCTAGGCACGTCACTGTCACAGGAGAGGCCCTCTGTGCCCACGATGGCTCCTCTCCATCCAGGGTGGACCCTCACACTACTCTCCACCATGATAGTTCAACCACTCTATGCATTTTCCTTTGAGGCATCTCTGATTCTGAACCTGGCACGTAGATCTTGATTGGTCCCACAGAGTCTTCCCAGAAGGAAGCAGCATGGCATAGAGGAACTGAGCACCTGTGACTGTACCTTGAAAGGAAACCCATGTCCCTTGGCACTGGCTCACTGCTACACTTGCTTGGACCTGTGGTCTGTGATCCTGTCCCCTTCTGGTGTCTAATCACAGCTGTTCTAAGAGCACGCATACCACAGGAGAGCAGCAGGGGTGCCTGGTAAGCCCCACATGTACAGCCGCATCTCTTCTCTTATGCCTGGGAATGGATCCTTACAGAGATCCTGGGTTACCCTGGAGGACACTACCCTCCTAAGGGATAAGCTGGGGGACCTCTGGCCCAGACCACAGGGGGCAGGTACTATGGAAACATGATGGCACCTGAGGGATGTGGTCACAGCTAGGAGGCAGCTATGGCACCCAGAACAGGAGGGCTCCTTCCTGAGGTTTGAAAGGGAGCCTAGTACCACTCCTTGATTCCTGGCTGGGAGAAAATCAGACGCTGCTGTGGAAAGCTGCAGGGTTTGTGGTCCTTGTGCAGCTGCTGCAGGAAGCAGGCCAGGTGAGGTGTCTTCCATCACTCTACTGCCTGTGCTGTGTCTGAGCAGAGGGCAGTGTGAGAGAGCCTGGAAGTGGCTTACCCCCCGCCCCATATCAGAGCATGGGTCCTCTGCCAGGTCCTCCCAGAGCTTCCACCAGGACCCAGGCCCAGACCTAGAAACCAAGAGTGCTCACAGTGGGCACAGGGATGTCTGAAGGCAGGATGTCACCTGGCTGCTGTGGCACACTCATCTTGGCCCTGTGCCAGCGGTGTCACTCTGGAAACCTTGGGACTAGGAGAGAGAAGGTGAATTTTTAGGAGTGATCGTAGGACTCAGATCTGGAGTCAAAGCCAATGTTAGTCCATAAAAACTGGCTAAAGTGAGGCGGATGGTAGTTTCATCCAAAAAGACAGCACAGCACTGCATACCTTGCTGGGAGAAGCATCGATTCTACGAGGGTGCAGAGGGTGGAAGCGCACTTCAGAGCCGCTGCTCTGCATGACAGGGAACGGTAGGGCAGGCTTGCGATCCAAGCTGGTGCTTTTGATTTCTAGTTTTCAAGGCTGACCTTATTTGGGGGGAAATACCATATGTGCCAGAAGGGCTACCATTCCCCAAAGCCCAGACCCTTCCCCTAGAGATACCCCTCCGTGTCGTCAGGAGAGGACTGTCGTGCAGCAAGTGAGAAGACAGCAGACATTTCTGGGCTGGGTCACAATGGAAGTAGCTAAGCAGCATGAATGAAGGCTGTGGGTGACCATGGGCCAGCAGCAGGGACTGAGCACACCTGGGTGGGGTGCCCAGGATTGGTCGTCCCTCCAGATGTTGGGCTACGTCTCCCATGACTACCTCTGTAGCACAGAGGCAAACTGTGCAATATTATTCTCTGCAGGTGACAGTCACACACTGTGCATGCGCATGTGAGCTGAAACCTGGTTTTCCCTTAAGATCCAGCTGGTGTCTCCTACTGCAGTGCTATAATCCAGGCACCTTGGTCCTTTTGATGGCAGTATATTGCGCACCTCTTATTCCATGACACCCTCAGGCTAGTTGTAGTGAGATATTGAGTTTTTTGCAGAGAGAAGTTGGTTTTCTGCAGACAGGGCTGACCTCCAACCCCTGCACAGCTGCTACCTGACTTGTCAGGATTTCAGCTAGGATTTCTCAACTTTCCACTGATGAAAAGTGTGCACCAGGACAAACATTCTATTTTCCCCTTTCAGTAGAGTACGTGCACATGTATCACACAAGGTCTCATGAGCTAGGCTTTGTGACAAGTGACTATACTGAGCTGTAGGCGGGGTGAGTAACAGCAGATCCAAGGGAGGCAGAGTGTGCTGTGGTGTTCAGTCAGTAGCTTTGTGGATTAAATGCATCAGGACTTAGGATGTTTTTAATTTACAATGTCTTGAGGAACGAGAGCCTCACTGTAAGCCCAGGGGCATCTGTAAAGCTTCTCTCTGTACCTGAGGACATGTATCGGTATTATAAATTCATAAAAGTGGAATCCTGGTCAGAGGATGAGTATATTTTACTTTAATAGCTTTGATGACATTTCCTTCCATAAAGTCTACATGTTTTCAGCCCACTGAGGTGTGGAGGAGAGCTTCAGACTGGCCTTCCCAGAAGTCTGGGACTCAGGGACTGCCTGAGACGGAGGAGGCTGAAGAGGTCCTGGGATGACCAGGTGGTGCGAGTTTATGTCTGGGCTGCAGAGCTATGGGCTGCACAGAGACTACAAGGAGTGCCAGGGAGGACCATGGAGCCCGGAGCCTTCGGTGGCTTCCGTGACAGAAGGGAAGCATGCATTGCACTCAGCTAGTTAAGCCAGGCTGGATTATTTTTCCTGGCACTCTTCGCTTCCCCTTTGTACCCAGCCTTCAGGAAGGTGGCCTTTGCTCCATCCTGCATGGGGGCAGGTCCCTCACCCAAGGTGGAGACACAGGCTCCCCACCCCCCTGGAAGATGGATTCACCCGACAGATTCCTTGGTATTTTTATAGCTGGTTGTTTAATTTCATTTCACACATGCTAAAGTAGTTTTGGACTTTTTCATGTGTCTTTTATTACAGCGATTTCTGGAAAACATGCTGAGCTGTGGCTTTTGGAAGCAGCAGGGTGGAGTGCTTGCTGTTGGCTTAGCAAAAGCATAGTATAGAGCTAGTGATCAGGACAGCCAAGTGTGTCCTCGGGGTGGGATTGCCCTGCACAGCACATGTGTGTTCTAGCCAGCTGAGCTCTGGTCCTGCATGATTCTCTGATGTCCCTGCTGCTGGTCTCCAGACTCTGAATATATGCCAAGACTATGCAGGTTCTGTCTCATGCGTGCTGCTTGGGCCTGGCTGGCACTTACTTCTCAGTTTTTCTCCTCAGACATCTGTTCAGTGTGGTGACACAGTGCAGCAATCCATGGCGCCACAGCCAGACGACCATGGAACCCAAGACTCAGTGACAATGCCGCTTGCTCAGTGCCTTGGTCAAGGACCTGGATGGCAGGGTTGGGGTCCCTTACATAGGCACCAGGCCTTATGCAAACAGCCAAAACAGCAGTATCTCCTCTAGGGTGACAGTGGGGCTATGTTTTCCAAGGCTGAGGAACAGGAGGTAGCATGCCCACCTATGAGGGTTGGCGGATACCAGAGGATTAGGCTGGGAATCCGGAAAGGAAACATAGCCAGGTGGAAGGGAGAAGGGAGGAGAAAAAGGAAAAAGGAGCAGGGAAGGGAATTGTTCCCAGTGCCATGTGCTGCCAGTGGGAAGAAACTGAGAAGGAGGAGGTCACAGGACCAGTAACCAGTGGCCCACTTGGTGTGGCCAAGAGCAACCTCAGTGTGGTGATGAGGGAGTCAGTGGCTCAGTGGCTCTGCCATAGCTTTCACAGTTCCACTATCCTCTTGGAGACCTCCCAGGAAGGGTGTGGGGTTCTAGAAAGGCCTAATACCTGAGGGAGCCATCAAGAAGGCCATAAGAACCTGTGCCAACCCCCGCAGGCCACTAGGGAAGGGTAGGAGGGTGCTTGACATCTGACTACATCCCTCTAAGGTTGGCAAGATTCTGTCATGACCAGTGCCAACCAGGAGGAGAGAGCGGGATGATAGGCAGGGATGGGCTGTGCTCCACCCCATACCGCACAGCATGGCTCCCTCCTCCCTGGTTCAGGGACCCCAGAGCTCCAGTCCTTCTCTGAATTCTTTCTGCTACCTTCCGCTCTTTCTACTAGGGTGGTCATTTGGGGAAGCCTATCATTCACCAGCAATTTATTGGAGGTGACAGTGGGGATTGAACCTAAGATCTTGCACTGAACTATGTCTCCACCATTTTTAAATTTATTGTTTATTTTCAGATCGTCTTTTTTTTTTTTTTTTTTTTTGGTCTTTTTGAGACAGGGTCTCGCTATGCAGTTGAGGCTGGCCTTGAGCTCACTTTTGTAGCCCAGGCTGGTCTCGAACTTGCACCAATCCTCCTGCCTCAGCCTCCCGAGTGCTGGGATTATAGGCGTGCGCCACCATGCCCGGCTCTTGATAAGTCACTAGGTTGTAGGTCTTCCCACCACTCCCAGATCCCCATCAGTCTTTAAACTCTGCCCACAGATCCAGCCAGAGGGCTGCTGGTCTAAGGACCCCAGCCAGCTGCAGGGGTGTGGAGCCAGGATCTGTCCATGCTCTGAGGCTCTGAGGGCTTCTAGAAGGAATTCAAGAAGCTGGGGACATGGAGTTTACTGTCTAGGGTGCAGACAGCCTCAACTTAGGACAGTGACATTACAGTAGAGTGGAACCTTGTTTAGATGAGATCTCTCTTAAGTGGCAGTGTACAGTGTTTACTCTTTAGAGGTGGAGTTGCATGGGTTCTAAGTGTGTTACAGGAAGCCAAGGCTGTTCTCAACAGGCAAAGTCAGGCATGTGCAGTGGTCTCAACTCACAACAGTTTCCATGTGCAGAGAGTATGATTGTAGAAGGAGGAATATCTATGCCAACATCACTAAACCATCACACCTATGGTTCTGACTACATATGCATCCAAAGTCAGGCCTCACAGAGACAGTGAGCTGGCTGGCTCTGCTGGCTTTACAGATGAGGAAGCCGGGACTCAGGTAAGTAACCAGCCAAGACTCTAGCTGGGCAGTGGCTGCACTGAGTTCCTAAGGACTTCAACCCTATGAAGACCATGGGACAGGAGAGTCCTTGGAGAAGAGAGGAGCCTCTACCCGATAACACCACCTACCATAGGTTAGAAGACACACAGACCTCACTAAGTGTCATGAAAGCTACACATGATCAGCCCCAGCCAGCATCATATAGAGTGGGGAAAATCAAGAGAATTTTCTTTAAAATCAGGAGCTGGACAAGGTGTTCACTCTCAGGACTGCTATTCAAGACACTACTCACAACTTCAGCCAGAGCAACCAGGAGAGAGAAAGGAATAACACAGCCACTACAGGAAAGGAAGAAGTCAAGCTATCCCTGTTTGTGATGATATGATCCGTTACGTAGGAGAACATACCTAAACCTCTATCAGACCATATTAGAGCTGATGAACAAATTTAGCCAAGTGGCAGGATATGAAATCAATAGGCATGGAGTGGTAGCTTTTCCTGTGTGTCAATACTGAACCTGCCAAGAAAAAAATTCTGGAAAACAATCCCACTCACAAAGATTAAATAAAATGAATTACCTAGGAATCAACCTCAAGAGATAAAATACATCTAGAATGAAAACTGGAGAACTTTGAAGGCAGAGATCAAAGAGGACATTAGAAGATGGAAAGATATTCTCTGCTTTTGTAAGGCAGAATTCATATAATTAAAATAACCATATTCACAAAAGTGATCTATAGATTTGACTCAACTATTAAAAGAAAACCCCAACATTCTTTACAGAACTCAAAAAACTAGAACTAGGAAAAAATCTTAAGATTCATACTGAGCCAGAAGAGACCTAGAATAGCCAAAACAATTCTGGGCAGTAAGAGCAAAGCAGGATATATCATTGCACCAGATTTCAAATTATACTACAAAGCTATAGTAATAAAAATAGCATGGCACTCACACAAAAACAGATATGTACATGGCTGGAATAGAACAAAAGGTACAGAAACAACCCCTGAACATTTGTCCATCAGACCTTTAACAGGTGTTGAACACATGCTGGAGAAAAGACAGCCCCTTTAACAAATGCTCCTGGGAAGACTAACTATCCATGTGAGGAAGACTGAAACTAGATCCATACCTCTCACTTGGTAGCAAAATCAGATTAACATGGGCCAAAGACCTAGATTAGAAACAGAAACCCTGAAAATGCTGGAAGAAATCACAGGAAAAGCACTTGAAGTGAAAGGTATAGGCCAGGACTTCCAGAGCAGAACCTCAGTAGCATAAAAAGTGATCCCAAGGGTCAACTAGCAGGACTCCATTCAATCAAAAACTTCTGTAGAGCAAAGGAAACAATCAATGGAGTGGAGAGACAGTCTACAGAGTAGGGGAGACGTCTGTCAAACATTTTCTGATAGAGGACTAATATTGAGAACATGTAAATCACACACACACACACACACACACACACACACACACACACACACACTCCAAAACAAATGAGGAAATTTTTAAAAATGGGCATTGATGTGACTAGAAATACAAATGACCATCGAGTACACGAGAAAATGTTCACCCTCTTTAGCTACCAGGGAAAGTCAAAACAAAACAACACTGAGGTTACATCTTACTGCAGGCAGAATGGCTAAGCCTATGAACACAAAAAATAGCAAATACTGATGGGGATGTGGGGGGAAAGTAAGTCTTCCCCATTGCTGCTGAGAATATAAACTAGTGTAACTGCAATGAAAATCAATGCGAAGAGTCCTCAAAAACTGAAAAAGACACATTCTATTTGACCCAGGAAAACCATGCCTGGGTTTTGCCTAGTAAAAGATAGTTACCATACTGTACATGCTTATGGGAGTGCAGCTCCCAAGAGCCAGGGTCTGGCCACAGCCCAGACGTACATGGACTGGTGAGGAAAAGGTGGTGTACAAACCTGATGGAATATTATTCGGTTGCAAAGAAGAATGAAATTGCATCATTTGTAGGAAAAGGGATGGATCTTAAGACTGTAAGACTAACTGAAATCGCTCAGAAATACAATAGTCAAATGTCATGGGCTTGGTGTCCTTTACTGGGGAAACTCAAGATAGAAACAAACTGAGGAGAACAATGAAGGAGAGATGCTAGCAAGCAGGGTGGTAGACTTTTTAGATATTGGGAAAGGGAGTCAAGAAGAAGAGAAAGGAGAAAGTAGGAAGGGTTGAAATGGTGGAAATTCGTCAAGATATGGGTTTATATGCATACCAAGTCCCTGAACACATGCAACTGCCGTGCGTTGCAGACACTCTAATAAAGAAGGAACATGCATGGGCAGCCCAACGTATCAGGGTCCTCTTCCTCACTTCTCCAACGGTGCTTTTCACAGACTGAGGCCTTGGTGGGTGGGCTGGGAGAAAGTCTCTAGGCCCCACTGCCCCAGAATGCAGAGGTCATCCTATTCTTAGCATGTGTTACTGTAAAGCATTTCTCTTTCCAGAGTGCACAGTCTGGGTATAACAGACTACAGTACAGTGCAAGCCTAACTTTTCTGTTCACTGGGAAATCTAACACTTAATTGCTCTTCCCTTTGCTGGGATATTCATTGTGTTGCAGTGCCCTAAGTCTACAAGCTCCCTGGTCAACCTGGATACAAACACACACACACACACACACACACACACACACACACACACACAGGGAACACAAGTTTCCATGAAAAGTGAGGTAACGTGTTCCCCAATGCGCACCATGAGTCCTTACTTCCATCTTCCTTGCTGCTGTGGGGTGCTGGGAGCCTGCCCCGCAAAGGTGACCCTAAGAGAAGAATCTGCAGCTCTTGCATGCACCTCACATGTGGTGACATAGCTTGGGCTTCGGCCCCCAGCTGTCCCCCATGTCTCTGACAGAGAAGCAGATGTGAAACATCAGACACACTGAAGCCCCGCTTCCTTCTGCCTTGCAGCACTGGGCAGTGTCTTGGAGGAGCCGACTGCTCACTGCAAGTAAAATAAACTCTAGACCCCAGGTGGCCGGGAAGTCCATGCAGCCACCCTGCCGGTGGCTTCCTTTCCCAGGCTTGTGTGTGCTCCCCAGCCAGCCCTGCACTGCCACCCGACCTCACATAGCCCTCCTGCTTCCCGGGCTGCTTCCTGGCGTCCTCAGCTCTGCACAGCTGCTGCAAGGGTGACAACAGTGTCACTGAACACAAAGGCAGCACCCAGAGTCAGGGACTGTGGTCTCCTGAGGCCCCACTCTCTCTCAGTCAGACAGCTGAACAGCAGGTGAGCCTGATGTGGGCACCTGTCCACATCCTCAGCTCTGTGACTCAACAGAGGCTGATTTCCTCCCAGACCCAGGTCTCCTGCTTGTCTTCAGGAAGCTGCGCTGCTATCATGCCTGCCTTGGAAGTCGGGCACTGCGGGGTCATCTGTCCGCCCTGCACCATGATTCTATCTGTGCTGGGGAGCCTGAGAGCATCTCTACCAAGTTGCTGGCCCAGCACAGCCTCCTACCTGTAGGGCAAGCATGAAATGTTCATGGATTCTTAGGGAAGGATGAAGGCCTTACTTAAGGTGTGAGGTTTCATCCATGTTTCCCACATTCTGGAGTAAACTATAGGAGAGGCAGGGCATCTCTTAATCCATTCTGCGAGTCACCTTTGGGAGTAGCTGCAGACTGGCTGCCAGGTACTACCTATGGGGGATTTGGAGCCTACAGGAAACCAGTGCTACATCACACCACCCATTTCTTTACCATTTCTTTACCCTGAGGTCAGTTTCTGAAATACAGTGTAAAAAAGTAGCTGTAGGAAGAAAAGTTCTAAATTGTTACTCTTAACTTTACCAAAGCAAATCATGAATATGCCCATGCTGTAGTGATTGTGGGGAGCTGGAGGCAGCATCAGTCCTTTATCTGCAGCAATCTCCTGTGCTGTTGTATAAGGGAAGGTCCAGAGGGGTCCATTACTCCAGCCCACGGGTCCTCCAGGGGTGCTGGAGGTTGGCCAGGTCTGCACACTGCCAGAGGCCCACACAGGCAAGATACAGCCGGAGTCAAGGTGACTCCCTTACCCAGAGGACAGGGAGACTGGTTCTGGGAACTGACACAGAATGCACAGAGGAATAAGTTCTAGGTGGGTTACAGTTAGCAGTGCTGCAGTGGGTAACCACACAAGCAGGCTGCACGAAGTTGTGCACCGTGGTCCTGTTTGTAACAGAATGAAAAGGAAGTTCTGCTGTCCTTTCAGGGCTGCTGGGGTAGACTTCACAATCCTGAAGACACCTAAATCTCAGTTCTCAAGTCTCTTCTGGCCACTGGCAGGAATCTGTATACACCATACACATTCTCCTGGAAACTTTCTGCCACTCCTAGGTTACATCTGGTACCAGTGAGTGTCAGGGCAGTGTGCAGAGTGTGGTGCTGCATGGTGGGGGAACAACGGTGATGGAAAGGTCTGTCAACGTTCACTGGATGCGGCTAAATTTTAAAACCTTTTTATTGGCAATTGAATGCATTTTCAGATGCATAGCCAACAGGCAGAGAGGGCAGACTGCAGTGCAGTGTGCCCTACCTGCAACATGCCCCACTGATTTGAGGGTCTCCAACTTGCAATGCTTCACAGCAGGGAGATGAAGCCTTTCTTTCTGTCCTGGCCTGAAGATATCACTGTGGCAGAGGTGATGAAGAGATCTGAAGAAGCCAGGATGCCGCCTATATGTGTTAAGCAAAGAAAGTGAACATTTTTGCAAATGAAAATTTATATAAAAGGATAAATATCTGAAAGCCCTTGAGAGTAGGGACTGGGAATAGAGGTAGGCCTGGGAATCCAGCATCCAAGGGGGAACTTCTATCAATGTATAGTTTACAATACGCCGAAGCCAAGACATTCAAGAGTAGCATAGCCATATATTTGCTTGATCACTCAGGAAATCATGAGCAGGAAAATCCAAGACAGCAGGTCAGGTCCTCAGGGCTGCAAGCTGTGTTTGCAGGGGCTGAGAGTGGGCAGCACCCCACCCCTTGCTCCTGCTCAAGGCCCAGGGTCTTCTCTCATTCCTGCTGCATGGGAATGGGGTACTGCTCACCAGCATCTACTTCTGCAACCCTGGAAAGAGCTCAGTCCCCTGGAGCTGAACCTGGAGAGACAGGGGTCCTCCATTTTTGTCACTGTGTCCCAAAGTACACACCATGGCTTTAATGGGCAAAGCTGAGATCCCAGAAGCCTTGAGGTACATGAGAGAGAGGCACCCAAGGGAGTGTTGTCGCTTACTCCTCAGTTTCCCCAGAGCCTCCTGTGCTCACAGGCAGCACATTGGGAAGGTGATTGGATTACGGCTACACATGTGACTTGCTGTAGCAAGTGAGACCTGGACCGGAAGAGGCGGCCACTGTGGGCATGGCCTGGAAGGGCTTAGGTCTTTCCCCAGTTCTCCCTCGCTTTCTGCTTCCTGTCCACTGTGAGTGAACCACGCACTTTCGCCATGGCCTCTGCCACCCTGTTTCTTCCTGAAAACCAGCCCACTGTGGATTGAAACAGAAAGGTGAGCTGCATTCAGTAATCCTGTCCTCCTTTAGGTGTGGCTGTCCAGCATCATGTCTCAGAAGTAGGGAGAGGCCAAGGTGAGAGTGGCCCAGGGACTCAGGTTCTGTGTTAGAAACCGAGTCCTGGGCAGCAGTGTGCATCCCGAGGCCTTGCGGGGATGTGGTCCTGAGCACTCTGCTCGCACTGGGTATGGCTTTGGGACTGAGCCCGTGTGCTTCTCCTGCTCCTTCTCCAGGGCTCCCCTGCTGTCGATGGGGCATAGTAGCTGAGAAGGAGGGTAGGAAGGAGGAGGAGGAGGAGGAAGAGGATGGCCTCTCAGAGACAGTCCCTCTAGAACTGTGGAGGACAAGCCCTGTTCCTGTGACGTTGCCCATCCCAGGGTTCTGTCACAGCAGCACAAAAGGGATGGACACGTGGCCTGACTGTGGCATTCCTGATTTCCTTGGATCTTCCCTCCTGTGTGGTGTCCCCAGCCCCGCTGGCCGCCTCCATGTCTGTCCCCAGGTGCCCTCTGTGTCTTGCCTCTGCACATTGGCAGTCATCACAGGAGGAAATTCTAGGATCATCAGAGCCCTCCCTGGCCCATGGAGCAGATGTCACCCACTCACCCCCCTGTGACTCATCTGAGTGCTGTCCATGACACCTTCTCTATGGCTGAGAACCTTGCTCTGAGGGACCCCTCATGAAGGCTCCCAGCCCTGTAGTAGCCATGGGGACCAAGGTTCTGTTCTTCCAGACAGGACCCTGATCTGCGACTTTCTCTTTCTTGTGGGCTTCCCAAAGAAGACCTAGTGACCAGAGTCCTGTGGTGCAGCCTGGGACTATGCAGCATTCCTGGTCAGAACACAGAAGCTACACCCAGCGCACAACCGCCATGCAGCAGCAACACACACAGCAACCCTGACACCACACCACAGAAGTGTTCATGCCAGAGGGCCCACACTGGACACATGCTGCCTCCACACAGCCCACTCACGTTGCACACATGAACACCACACACGTGCATAGGCCACACACATCAACCACCCATCCACAAATACGTCTGCATGTGCTTGTCTATACCACACCACGTCATGCACCTCTGCTACACTGTGTACAGACACACCATCTACACACACCAGGTCACACATACCTGCCACAACCTGCTATGTCTTAGACATGACACACTCATACGTGATGTTCATCTACAGACTCAGAACTTGCCCACTAGACATGGCACATGCATCTCAGGCACATGCGCATGCACGGACACACACACACACACACACCCCACATCACATATCCATATTTCACATAGAGCCACACACAACCTCTATACACACTTGCTCCACCCATCACCAACACCCCCCACAAATACCACAGAGCTATATGCACTGTGTGTATCACACACACATACACAGACACAAACTGCATGCATACCTCAAAGCACACATTCCAGCACCCTGTATGTACCATCCATACCACAGGTGCTCAGGTGCACACACACACACCCCACACTGCTGAGAACAAATAGCTTTCATCATCCAGAGAGAAGAATAATTAGAATAGAACAGTGTTCAGATGTGTTTGGCCTCCCCCAACAGCAGCTGTTCGTATTTCAGGTGCTTAGGTGATAATTTTTCTTTCTTAAATCAGGCTCTGCAGCATAGACAAAGCCCCACCAAACTAATTTTTCTCCAAAAAAGGACAACTTCAAACTTCTCTCTGGCCATTCCTTACTGTAAGCTGTCCAGATCTGATATGGGGAGGTAGTGGAGAGAGAGACTCAAGGTCTTTCTATTCCAAAGCCTGATGGGTGAAACCTTCTTATTTTCCTTTATTTTGCTTTCCTTTTTCTTGCTTTCTGTTCCTTTCCTTTTTCAACAAGTACAACAAAATGAAAGGTCAGGGTTGAGGAGATAGCTTGGCGGTCTAAGTGCCTGCTTAGGTAGCACAAGAACCCAAGTTCAATTCCTGGTACCACATGCCACACTGGCCACTGAAACTGGGCCTGGTGGAGCACGTGTGTAATCCCAGTGTAGGGGAGGCTGAGAGTCTGAGCTGGGTAGTGAGACCCTGTGTGAAATAAACAAACAAATATATATATATATATATATATATATATATTTTTTTTTTTTTTTTTTTTTTTGTAAAAATAGGAAAGGTCATGGTCAAGCATATGAGGTGCTTTGTATTTAAAAACCAAAAGGCAACCACTGGAAAACAGAAGCTGAGTATGTAACTTGTCAAGTTCTGAGCACACAAAAGAACAATGGCACTAGATCAATCCACCAGGGGTGTGGGGGAAGAAACCAGAAGGTGTGAGACATGTGATGGGTGTGAAAGATAAAATAGAGAGCAAGAATGTGACTGATTCTCTCAGTTACTAGTTATGAAGGTGCAGCTGGGAAACAGGTGGCTTAGACATCCTTGTCCATGTAGAGCATCAGAGAACGTACAGCATTACATGTGATGCTTCTGTAGAGACCCCAAGTGCATAGAAACTCAAAAAATGCTGAAAATTTATCATTTAAAAATAGCACGACAGTAGCAACATCTGCAGAGCTATTTCACTTGTGAAGACAGACGTGACATTCATGGGGAAATAATTTCACATTAAGCCCAGAAAAAGTTCAAAGAATAGCATCTCATCAACTAGTCAAGATTTATTCCTAAGATTATGAAAATAATTTTTTAGTGTTAAATATATTAACACAATTTATAATAATTTACAATAATTCCTTAAGAGGGAAAAATCCTTAAGCAACTGTCTCCTTAATTGCTTTAGTGACAGTTAACAAAATTCAGTAACTGGTCCCAACCGTGTTTTCCCTACTTTATTGAGAGCAGTTGTCAGAAATGCTCAGTCAGCATTATATTTTATGGTAAAGCACCAGAAATATCCATTGTAAAGCTGGGAATAAAATAAGGCTGCCCACACCCAGCACTGTGACTCTGTCCAGCAGCTCCAGGAAGGATAGTGGGGGTCTGGGTGCTGCTCAGTGGTGAGCACTTGCCCAGTAGGTGTGAGGTCCTGGGCTTGACCATTAGCACAATAGAACCAAGTGAAGAAACAAGAACCACATACATAAGAGATAAATCACATAAATATTGGAGAGGAAGAAACAAAATGTTTCTGTCTGCTATAACAGCATGGTTGCAATTCTTTCAAAGCAGTCTGTAGCTGTAATCCAATGCCTGCCTCACCCTGTGCTCTGTGTTGGAGAGTGGGATAGCTGGGAGAAAGACCACCACCCAGCGCTGCAGAAACCTAGAAAGGACACAGGCTCAGGATGTTGGCTGAGCAGGGCTCACCATCTACGCTTTCCGTGCCACCAAGCCGAAGGAGCTCACGCCCATGCTCACCCTGTGTAACACACACAGAATTGTCTCCTCCAATCTACGGGACATCGATGGATCAGCCAGCAAGTGTGCTGTGTCGACTTCCTAACCACCTTGGGGAAAAACAGTGCTACATTCCAACCTTGTTCCAAATGAACTCCAGATGTGCTAAATATTTTAACATAAAAAAAATCATAAAGGCAATGGGAGAAAACATGTAGTAAAAGGTTGTATGAAGATCTAGTTGTAAAAGCTCTTACTAAGCACACAATCAAAATTTATAGATGTTAGTACATCAACTATTAAAATATGCTTTGTAAGCCGGGCGTGGTGGCTCACGCCTGTAATCCCAGCACTCGGGAGGCTGAGGCAGGAGGATTGGTGCGAGTTCGAGACCAGCCTGGGCTACAAAAGTGAGCTCAAGGCCAGCCTCAACTGCATAGCGAGACCCTGTCTCAAAAAGACAAAAAAAAAAAAAAAATTCTTTGTAATAAAACCCTTCCACCTACAGACCTAAGAGATATGGAAGACATAGGGCAGGGAGGGCAGAGAAGGGCCTGCTAAATGCACATGGGGGGCTAATGCTGCTGCGATGAGAGGTGATCGTATGAAACGACATGCAGAGCTGCACAGAACATGAAAAGGCAGTGCCAGGAAAGTGAAACGCAAGTGACCAACGACCGAGAGAAGCGCCAAGAGATCATCTGCAGCCCCCGGTCAGCCTAGGGTCTGCAAGGTGCTGAGCATTCCCAGTGCCCACGAGCAGCACTAGGTGCTCTGTCTCTCCTGCCTGCAGGATAGTGGGCAGGAAGCCAGACGCTGCAGCTCACACCTGCCAACTGCACAATAGGGACCCAGCCGAGACACGTGTTCTTTTGTTTCTTTTTTAATTTGGAGGCTTGGTCTCATGCATTGCCCACGATGGCATTGAACTCCAGGGCTCAAGGGATCCTTCTGCCTCAGCCTCCTGAGTAGCTGGGTTTGCAGGCATGCACCACTGTGGCTGGTTGTCAGGCACCAGGGCTAAGAAAGCATTTCACTTTGCACAGCTGCACATATAGGTCACCATTGTGTGCCTTTGTGTTGTTAACTAAAAAAGAATAAAAATTAAATTGTTGTCAATTCAAGACTGAGAGCCTATTGCTTCTATAAAATATCACATAAGAATTTCCATATGACACAAACCTGTCTCCTAATAAAAGCACCTACTTATAATGACTACCAAGTAAGAGAATCTGGTTAAAGAACAGAATATAAATAGAAGTAAAAAGCAGAGCATTCTGATCTGTCTGTCTAGAAATCTAGAACCCTAAATAGTACTACTGTTTAAAACCCAGCTGCTGCAGTACACAGGACTGTGAGCTCACTGCTATATGTCATCACTTGTTTATGACACGTGAAATCGTAAGACAAGTCAGGCATGGAACATGGTCTTCAGCCGAGATCGCCCCCAATTGTTAGAGAAGCCACACAATAGTAACTGAACTTTTCCATGAATGAAGACAATTAGAAAACTTATTTTCTCTTCTAAAACTCATCTGTATTTCCTCAATTCTCTGTGACAGCACTGTTAGCCAATGAGGACTGCTGCGACCACACACCACACACTGGGTGACTCTTGCAGCAGAAACGGTCTTCCCTTGTAGTTCTGGAGTCTCAGCATCCATGATCAAGGAGTCAGAGCATAGCTGCTCTCATCCTGGTGGCCAGGATACAGGAGTGAGGAGCAGAGTAGAGCTTGGATCAGGGACACAGCTTCCAGGTCACAGCCCAGTGACCACCTGCACCCGGGCCCTGACTCATACAGCAGAGTCAGCCGTGAGCTGGTCTGTAGATGAGTCCACTAGGAGCACACTGCCCACATAACCCAATCACCCTTCACACATGGAGGGCTTCCAGGGCACATCTCAGACCCCACCTCACTGAGGCCTGCCACGTCTCCCCTGTGTTGTAGCCATGTGCACTTTGTGTTCACACCACTCCAGAGAGGCTCTGGGCCCCTATTCAGGGATCACCTATGCAACCCTAGCTCAGTACCGGCCTCCTTTCTGAGCTCCAAGATACCATCCAGCAGATGGTGGACCACACATAGCGTCACAGGCAGGGAGGCAGGGATGCTTTAGTGGCTTGCAGTGCAAGCTCATCTTGTCTGGCCAGGTTGTGTCTGAGCCCCTACACATGTCTGGTCACAGGACGTGCATGATGTCTGGACACAGGGTTGCCCAGGGTTCCCAGCATCAGTGACAGATGCGGCCTCAGGCTGGGCCCTGGCACTGTGCCCAGAGTGAAGGGACCTGGGAACTCTGCTGACTGCCTGCTGCTCCTGCAGTGGGGAACCCTGTCTCCATACCAGTGGGATGTGGATGTAGATGCAAATATGCATGTATGCGGGTACATTGTGTATGTGTGTGTGTGTGTGTGTGTGTGTGTGTGTGTGTGTGTATGCATATGTGCATGTGTGTGTGTATCTTACGTCCTCAGTGTTCTTCTACAGATAGGAAGAGCAGTTGATAAACCACCACATGCCTCACCGCCGCCTGCTTCCCCTGGCCTGGCCCTAATTAACCTCGCAGTGATGGTGTCAGGATCTGCTGTCCTGAGCTGATGGCAGGAGTGGACAGTGCCAGCGCAGTCAACCAGGAAAGGTCACTCTAACCCAAAGCAGCAAGTGCCCATGCTGGTTTTATTCTTTTGACAATGGATATCTGGGAGAAAAATAACACAAAAGTAATCCATTAAGAAGGTTACACCCCACCCCCAAAGACAGCAATGCCTAGGGGAAGGAAAAGAAAGGCAGGAAGGGGTGCTGGGTCTGAAGAGGCCAGGCTGGAATAATGCTCTGAGTGGCTGAGGGACTGGCGGGTGTGAAGCAGGCCAAGCTCAGTGCACTGTGGGATACAGGTACAGCCTCCAGTGCAGTGAGGAGAGGACTGGACTGGATGTTGTTCTGGATGGGATGTCAGAATGCTGCCTGCCAAGGGGATGCAGAACTGTGGGAGCTCCCCCACTTTCCCTTCAGCATCACAAACATAACTCAAGTCCAAATGCACACATCAGAGAGAGAGACAGAGAGAGAGAGAGAGAGAGAGAGAGAGAGAGAGAGACAGAGAGAGAGAGAGAGACAGAGAGAGACAGAGAGAGAGTCACCTCCCTAGCAGCAGCAGAACCCAGAGGGAAACAGGAGGTCATGCTCACAGGTTCATCCTACATCTCAAGGGACAGATCTAAGCAAGTTGGGACACTGTGTTCCCTACGTTGTCCCTCTGGACCCTACCTGCTTCACTTTCAATCTGTGAAAGAAACTGCTTGTGATGGATTAGGAAAGAGTCCTGTAGATACTGTTCAGCCTCCAGGCGGTGGCCCCTTAACACCTCCCCTGCACCTTGCTCAATGCACTGTTGCAATTTCTGCTCCATGTACACTGCTTTTGCAGTGGAGCCATCAAGAAGCCACCAGAAGCCGGGAGCCATCTGAATGTGTTGGGACTCCAAAGGCAAGTTGCTTGGCATCAGAGGCTCTTCCTGGTATCTGATTTGTGTTATGCCTATGGCTTGTGTTTATTAAAAAAAAAAAAAAAAAACCTGCGTCAAGTCTGCTGTGATCCTAGTCAAGAGACCTTTGCTGTCTTCTCACAGGAAGATTTAGAGAGAAATCCCTCCAGAAATGACAATGCATTCTTCATTTCTGATACCCAGGGATGCCAGGAGGAGGGGTGCACAATGTCATGCCACACAGGATTGGCCCAGCTGGTTGGTGCGCTCTCACAAGGTGCCAGGCAGGTGGATGCCATGGTCTCTGGGACTCAGCTGACCTTGAGGTATGCGTCCTCAAGAGTCAGCAAGGCCCCATGATGTCAAAACAGCAGAACACAGACACAGCTTTGAAGGAGCATCTCTTCTCAACTGCACCCCATGTCTACTGCCTATATCAGTGAAGTGATGCCTTAGAGGAGGCAGGATTGCTCGATGCACTGATCTGCATAGTGGGCACAGAGATCACTGGTCTGTCATCCACCGTGGATGACACTGGCAAAACCTCTGTCCATGCGGTGTTGCGAGGCTTGCATTTCCACTGCCTTGCTTCTACCTGCCTTTGAGCTGGAATAACTCATATGGCCACCCGTGGACAGTATGTTCTGCACCCCCAGAGTGGCTGCTCAGGGCTCTGAGCCTTGCATGGTAGCCAGCCATGGGGTCTGAACTGAGTCAGCCGACAGAAACAAGTACCACCTTGTTGGGGGGGGCACCAGACAGCTGGGACCCTGTCATAACTGACACTGACTCTCTAGCGACCTTCTGTGACAGAGGTTTCTTTCTTCCTCTTGCTGCTAAGCACGGAATCCAGCTGTGCTGTGCCCCAAGCAGCGAGCCAGCCCCAGCCTTCTGCGTGTGTGATGCACACCCCTCACTCCCACCTCACACTATGCCCCTGCATTGGAGCAAGCAGGACAACTCAGGAACCTTGAAGCAGTTGTCCTGCAAACGCCCCACAGCCAGTGTGATGCCTCAATACTGTCCATCACCACTTCAATCAAACCTAGCCAAAGGTGAGCAGGGAAACCCTGGAAAGAAGAATGGAGCTTGCAGGTCTCCAGCCTGGACAGAGTACTATCTTTGAGTCTGACTAGCCTGGTTATACTTTTATAACACAAACAAATCTTCTGCTACCAAAACCTAGCAATCTGGGACCCATCAGCCACCTCCCTTTTTCAGTGAATGGCTGGCAAGAATCTTCCAACCTGGTTACCTCATGATTTGTTTAAAAGTATAGTTTTGCAGTTGGGCCATTTGTTTACTTTTTGGCTCTGAGAATCAAGTGCTAGTGCCAGGGACTGCCTGTTGTGCTGGAGGCTGTGTGGCAGATGCATTCTTATTCTTGTCCCTGGCTCTGCAGTGCCCCCCTGGGCCACTCCCCAGTTTACCCAGCTGTGCCAGAAAGGCTGTAAACAGCTGTGCCTGCTGCTGCACTCCTGGGGGCTGTTGTACCATGCAAAGTCTTATGAGCTGTGCCTTTTACACTCCTGAGCAGACGACTAGGCCATCACACAGCCGAGCATTGCTGGGCCTTTGGAACAGTGACCCATGTGGCGTTACACTAAGCAGAGAGAGATTGCTAGGGCTGGCCAGAGAAGCAAGAGGATGGGGTTCACATGTTCTGCAGCTCCATGGAGGAGACTGGGCTTGGCTACGGAGGCTGATCTGTTCCAGGACAAGCCAGCTGCCACTGGGCACCCAGGGAGCCCCTCAGGCCATTCACACCACACTGGAAGGGCAAAATCAACATGTGTGGGGGATGCTGGTTGCTGTCCTAGAGCCTGAAGATCCTAGAGTGCCATGCTGTCTGGGGAAAGAAGACAGATGTCCCAGCTCAGGACAGAGGAGGTGTGCCGGTCCCTTCTGCCATAGAGTTCTGTGGGGACCTGTTCTGAAGATGCCCTAGGTAGACATGGGATCTTGATTTGGAGCATGAGTTGAATACCCAGATCCTCCAGGACCTCCTCACAGACTTGTTCAGAAGATTTTCTCATAAAGAGCCAGTGCTAATGCTGGCCATCAGAATTAGGTGCCCACTCAACTACACACACCTACCTGGAGGAAGGGCACAGAGCAGGTCTTCAGTAGGGGAAGGTGTGAGGTTTTCAAGGCCCACTTCCTGCCAGCCTTTTGTCCCCATCCTGGAGGGTTGCAGCCTGGAGGCATTGCACTTCAGTGGACTGTACCTCCCTGCATGGCAGCCACAGAAGCTCAGCCACCTGCCAGTGGGGCAGGATGGGAGGCCAGGGGCGGGGGCACAAGGGGACTATCCCTGTTCCACGGGGTGGAGCCACGCGGAGCGACATCATATACCTGGGAAAGTG
Organism: Myocastor coypus; assembly: GCA_004027025.1. Taxonomy (NCBI): domain Eukaryota; kingdom Metazoa; phylum Chordata; class Mammalia; order Rodentia; family Myocastoridae; genus Myocastor; species Myocastor coypus. Next base: position 16,936 of record PVJA010013255.1, on the reverse strand, counting down.
GCACTTCCGGGGGCTAGGGGAACAAGGACTTGGCTAGGAAGGCTGGAGGGATGTCAGTCCTTCCCCTCTCTCCCTTATTGAAGTCCACCTGGCAGAACTTGCTGAGCCTGTGGGTGGCTGGGTGGGGGGGGGGGGTCCCCGAGTCGCCACTACAGAGCCACAGGCGTGGCTGCCTCCCAGTATAGAAGGGTGGAAAGTGACTCAGGAAACAGGGAGCCTGCCCTGAGCTGTGCAGTCCTGTCTTCTGTCCTCCAGGGTGCAGGACATGCTGGGTAAGGGGAGGTACAACTCAGGCTAGGGCAGGAGAGCTGTACACACTAGGGGTAAGTCATGCAGGGACAGGAGACAGAGGGCAGGAGACAGCTTTCACTCAGAAGGCTGCGGGTTCTCAGTGTCCTCTCCAGCCAGGGACTCTGCCCAGCTCGGGGCGCTGCTTTTCCCTCATCCTGCAAACTGGAGCTCCAGGATCTCCGCACCCGCCTCATCCCCTAGATCTCCTGGTCCTCGGTTTCCCCCAAGTCCTCACACCCCGACTCCCTGCCCGGCTGCGTGCGCCCTCTGCTGGTAGCTCATTACCTCTGGCCTCGCCCATTCCCCTCCCACCCTGCCCCTGCGCGTCATGGTCCACACTGCTCTGGGCCCCAGCAGCTCACTGGGTGTCGACAACATCTCATTCCCTGTCCCTCCCTCCGTGTTGCCTGTCTTCCTGAGAACAGCTCTGCTGTTTTTTATTTCTCCCCTCCCCCGCCCCAACACACACAACACCCCTTTCTTCCGGGTGCTCCAGGTGGCGCTGTGGTGTCCCTCAGTTCCCTCCATCCGGACACAAATATACCTGGACCCCAGGTATGGGCAGGCAGTGTGCAGGGCCGGATGGGTGACACCCACAGAGGTCACAGCAGCCGTGGGCCACGGTCTTGGTACTTGCGATGCACTATGGGCCTATGTTCAGTTTTAATTCACTTTTCTGTGTGCTGCTAGTTAACCCCAGGCCTTGCTCTGGCCAGCTCACACTTCCCAGGCAGGGACTGCTCTCACCATCCTGAGTCTAAGAGCCGCTCCGGTTTCTGCGTTAAATCCCACTGCTGTCCAGTCTGTCCCAAGGTACATGTCTGAAGTGGGGGTCATGCCATTCAGTAAAGTGCTGAACTTTAGTGGAGCATTTTGGATCTGTGGGTTCTAGAGTATTTTACAACCCAGATGTTCACCTGGAAAGTCTACACATGTGTTCTGGAGTCTGCAGGGCTTCGTGTCAGGTGTTGGAGGAGGGACACATGAGTCACACGCACACAGGTTATTTGGGATGCAGCTGTCTGAAGGGCCACTGTACCTGTGACATGCTCCAGACCCATTTGCTTAGTGTCTCCTCTGAGTCCCAGAGCTTCTGCATGCAGTCTGGGACACTTCGAACCCTGTGGGAGACAGTGTCAGCCAGTCTACACCAGGACCCAGGAAGCACCTTGAGGACTGTGCCCTGGCCTTTAGATGGACCAAAACTTGCTTATGTCACCTGTCACACCCCAAGAAGCCTGGTGATGCTGACGTACTCAGTATCTCAGATGTGCATGCTGCATCCGTGTCCCGTTGCCCTGCTATGTGGTGCTGACGTGACGCCTGCCCTGGCCTCTGTGGTGGCTGAGGGTCAGATTGGACCCAGTCCCTCCCTGTCAGCTCTGGCAGGGACCTGAGCTACAGATCTCTTATGGAGGAGAATGCTTTGATCTCTCTGTGACCTGTCCTGGTTGAGAGGTCTGGAGTCAAAGGGTTTCCCCTGTGTCCCTGGGGAGGCTTTCTAAGCTAATAATAGATGACATTGCTGTTGGCCTTCCTGATGGTAATCATGCATTGTTTTGAGCTTGAGAATATTTGCACATAATACAACCAGGTATCTTGGGATGAGATGGGCTAACCCAAAATTCTTTTTCGTTTCATAAGCACCTTACCTGCACCACTCAAAGGTCCTACGGCAGTCTTTTTCATGTGCCTGAGTTTTCAGTGTGGCTGATCCCACCAGGTTGGGTGTGGGCTTTTTTCTCGTGGTTACTGGTGAGTGCTCTGAAAGTTTTGGATTTGGGAGGAGCTCAGAGTTCAGATTCTACGTCAAGGATCTGAACTTGCAGTTCGACCACTACTGTTGATGACAATAATTAATATTCATTGAATATGAGTCCATGACTTGGATTTAGCAGTTTGCTTATTCTTACAACAAACCCATGAGGTGGATGTATATTCCCACCTCCAGCCGAAGAGGATGGGCACCATGGGTGCCCTAGTCAGTCTTCTAGGTGAGTGCTTCATGACAAGGCAGTAGGCCTAGGCCAGAGCTATAGTGTCCCTTAGGCTCTCTGGCCAGAAGCCCCACTGCACACGGACTCTACCTGCATGGACTACTAGCAGAACTGAGAATTGTGTTTCTAGGGCGTCAGATGGGAACCAGTTGCCTTCTCTGGCTACTGAGCCCCCAAGTGTGTCCTGTCTGAAGTTAGGGGGTGCTGTGAGTATGAAACAGGCCCTGAAGTTCATGTAAGTGTGTGAGGCTGACTCATGCCGTGTGATGCTTTCGATGAGTCAGGTCACAGCATATGTACATGTGCACTGGTTTTGTCTGTGTTCAGAATCCTGATGTGGCTACTCATGATCTGGAAGTGACAGAAGGGCTCCAACGTAACTCCTGCTCTATGTCCCCTGGGTGGCTCAATGGAGCAGGTGTGGTTAAACCTTGACCTCCAGTTTGCAAGAGTGCTTGGCTGGCAGGGCAAGGACTTACATTCAAGCCTCAGGATGTAACACAAACCAACCGCTTCTCCCAGAAAATCTGCCTGAGCTAGGTGCAGTGTGCCTAATGCCACCACCCCCTGACCCGGAAGATGAAGCAGGAGGAGAATCGCAAGTTTGAGGCCAGCTCAAGCAACTTAGTGAGACTCTGTCTCAAAATATAAACATAAAAAAGTTCTGGGGAGGTGGCGTAGTGTTAGACACTTGCCTGGAATGCCCAAAGTCCTGGGTCCAATGCCCAGTATGGCCAGAAGAGTGAAGTAGAATTTGAGCTCCACTTTGTTATTTGGGTTTCCAAGACAAGGAAGGCAAGAGGAAAGGAATTCCGAAAGAAATACTTCTAGCAGACCAGATGGGAACATTATCCATATAACTCCGCTTCTTAAGTCCTTCACCAGGGTTACTTCATAAGCTACATTTCAGTAACTTGTAGGAAAAAATATGTCATCTTATTAAGAATGAGGGGAAAAGACAGGAAGTTCAAAAATGTTAAATGCATGCTAACAAAATAGAAAGATTAAATATTAAGGCAAGACAATCCTGAGAACTGCTCTTACATTTACTTTGGGAGTGCACAGAGCCCTCATCCCAGGGCCTAGACTCCCCCACCCATTGCCCAGGACTCACAAGTGCAGCTTCTTCCAGGCCAGGGCTTCTGGTCAACCTAGTCTTTAGGCTACCTATGCCTGACCTTTCCCCGGGGGCAGCTGCTGGGGCTTCACAATAACACCAACTTCAACAATCTTCAAAGAATCAAAGGTCACAGGCCCTTTGATGCTATCAGGGCTGGTGGTTGTTCAGAGGTGACCCAGACCTCCTTGCCTGGCCAACCAAGAAACAGGAGCCCCAGCCTGGGATGTGTACAGCTGAGTATAGGACCTATGGGAGACTCTAGAGGAGCCAAGAGTGTTCTAGAATTGGAGGGGGGCTGTCTTCCCTGCCTGTAACTACCTTTGCATAAGGTCACCCTCTGATTAGCTGGAGGAAACCAGATCCCTAGAACCATGGATACTGTAAGCAGACAGACCTGGAGTGCATGGGGGGGGGGTGTAGGGCTTCCTAATCAGAGCTGCAAGGAAGCAGAGATAATTTGGGGACATATAGCATATTCTGTCCTTGTGCCTAAAACAATTCAGCTTGATTATGGATGGTAAGAAAGAAGGGAACCCTTATTTTCCAGAATGTTACCCTGGGAGAGTGTTCCCAGGGGCCTCAACAAGATCTGAACATTCCTCCAGTCAGTCCACAGCAAGCCTGTGGTTCGAGAGCATCCCCCGCCTCACAGGTAGGAGACGCTGAGGCTCAGGTTCAAAGTCACCCAGCAAAGCAGCTCATGCATTTCACTGCCCTTGATTCGGTTTCTAATCTGCCTAAAGCAATTTCATGATTTTTCCAAACATTAGAGTAACTCTGGGGACAGATGGATGATTCTGGCCCTTTTTTGGCCAGGCCCCTTATAGCTGTTTGACTTGCAGCCAAGCACTTAATTTCCCTAAGACTCAGGTTTCTTGGTTTTAAATTGGGGGCAAGAATAGGACATGTTTAGATTTGTTAAAGAGGATGAAATGGGAAAATGCACACAGGGCACACGGTACAGTGCCCTGCACGGGGCAGAGATGCCCAACACTGCTAGCATCGCTGTGTGCATGTAGCCGGCGAGCCCCACAAATGAAGAAGCCTCACTCTACAGTACGTGTTGTCTCCTAGATGTGCGCTGTCCTCAGGGAGCTCAGAGTCTGAAAACAAAAAAGACTGAAGCCCCAGGGTTGTATTGTGGGAGTGGAGGCCTGAAGGAGCCTGCAGGGGAGGGAGAGGGAAAAGGAGAGGCGGGAGGAGGGGGTTGAGGGCAGGAAGGGGAAGAGGAGGGGGTTTGTTTTCAAGGCTAGGGAAATGGGCTGAGGTCAAGTGACCTGAAATGGGTACTCAGGCCCAGCTGGAGTCTTTAAGGTAGGATGGGCATGAGGAGCTGTATCCTGGCCTGTGGAGCCTTTAGGGTCCTGGAGTGTGGAGGCAGGGGGTCTGGGACTAAGGTGCAGGTGTTGTTGAGGCAGCTGGCATGCTCAGGGTGTGGCTGAGGCCCAGGGAGGGTCACTCATGGTCAGGGAAGTGTTGTAGTCAGGTTTTGCAAGGAAAACAATATAGGATATATAATTTATAGGATTATTTTATAGTAGTCACTCAAAGAGTCATGTGCACAAAGCATGCAGGTGATCAGTCCTAACACTAAAGACCCAAAGATTTCAGCTGAGGCCCTGGATGCCTTGGCAATGTCCTGCATGAGTCCAGCTGAAGATAGAGAGCCCGTGACAATGTGCCCTGCATGTCCAACTGGAGGCCTTAAGCCCACAACAATGTCTCATGCAAGCCTGTTCTGTGAATCTGCTCTGGGAAGGCCCAAAGATCAGTGGTGGAAGGCACAAAGTCTATGACAGCAGGCTGAGGGATCTGCACTGGAGCCAGGAAGCAACATTTGAAGTAAGGACCAGAGTTCCTCTGAAAAGAGCCACAGCCATCCTCAGCAACAGTGAGTCCCGAACTCCTCTTAGTAAGAATAGCCAAGTTCATATCAGGAAAGACTGAAGCCCAAGCTCCTCCAGGAGAACCAGCAGACCCCAGACTTATACCTCTCCAGTTCTCCTTTTGCGCTATTGGCAATAGTCCTCGGGTGGGCCTCCCATGCCCAGCATTGTGCTGATTCATTTCAGCTGGGTGTTACAAATTGACCACTAATTGTCAACTCACCACACCCCCAGAGGGCATCCTGAGCTCACACTTGGGCTTTTCTCCGCCTTTCACCTAGCTGCTGGTTGGTTGGGTCCCAGCACCCTGAGCCAAGGAGTGAGTGGCCAGAGCCCAAGGCAACCTGGATCTATCTCCCTTCACTGGAGCCAGGAATGCCCAGTGTCCCTGCTGCGTGCTTTACACCAAGGGAGGGCCTGCATCTCCCCTACCCTTCCATGTCCTGTGATTCTAGATACCTGGCTGCCATGAGCCCTAAGGACCCCTGGGTGAGCCCTGGAGACCTCCTCATGAGTGACTGTGGAGTCTGTGCTGGTTGAGATGACCAAGTTCAAAGGAGTGGGGGAAGTACCTTCTGCCTTGGAGACCAGTGCCCGCTGTTCCTGCAGCTGCTCCACTGAGCACCACTCAGGCTCTATTCCCAGCTTCCTGACCTGGCCTGGAACTGCTCTTGGCCTCTGTAACAAGAGGCTCATCCAGGGGCTTCCCTGTTCCGTGCACTCCCTCCCTATCCAGTTGCCTTTTTGTTTTGAGACAAATCATTGTCCCAACCCTTCTCACCGTCGGTCACACACAGTCCAGCCCCTCCCACAGTACTAGCCTGTCCATCCAGTTCTGGCTCCTCTGCCAGCCCTGCCCCTGCCCCCTTGCTGTGGCACTGGCCCTGCATCATGTGGCAGTTCCCGTCCTGTGGCAGCTGACGAACCCAGTCCATAAACACTGGCCTTGCCCACCCACCCTGTTCCTCCACACAGCTCCCTGTGCCACAGGGGACTTCTGGTCTCCTTTTGGATGCTGCTCCCTAGAATGTTAGCTTGAAGAAGGAGAAGCTGGAGACCTTCCTTACTGTTCCTAACCCTAGTCCTCCAAAGATCAGTTCAGGGTAAGAGGATCTGGCCAATGCAGGCCTGAGAGACTCCATGCAGCAGTGGTGAGTGACAGGGGCCCGGCAACCTGGCCTTGCCATGCCACAGCTGTGCCTAGGAATCCTCACTGAAGGCAGCTGCCAGAGCAGGCTGTGCAGCCTGCCCCCTGCTCCAGCATCACCCCTGCTGAGCTGGCCCCATGTTCTTATCACTCCTCGTACAGCATGTATGCTTCAGCTGTGTCTGCAATACTGTCCTAGGAGCGCCTTTCCTGTATCATAGTGGCCACCAGGGCCTTGTGCTGCAGCATACCTGCTGTACCTCGGGTACCCTCACAGGATGCATGAGAAGGTTTTGGGTTTACTCAGTGCACACAGGTGTGGAGCAAGGCACATCTGGTGAGAGACCTTGTGAGACAGTTGAGGAGCACATGTCCATTGCGTGGGCCGCTCTCCTCCAGTCTAGGGGTATTGTTAGCGCCGTCTTGGTATGACTAGAGTGGCCAACAAGAAAAATGAGTCTCTGCATTATCAGAAAGCCACACCTTGGAGATGTTTTGCTTTGGGTCATCGCTGGAAGAAGACCACTGGCTCTGAGTTTTAAATGAGGCAGCTTGAGGGCTGACAGTAGTTATAGTGACAAGTCTCAGCCATTCCAGATTTCCCCTCTAACATGTTTCCAATTATAGCTTGAGCTCATTGTTGAATTATCAAATCACTTAATAAAACATGCTATATTTGAATTCTGTTGTGGATAATCACCCCCAAAGAAAGGATTTATACCAGGTAAAACTGAGTTCCAGAAGTTGCTGGTGAACTAAAGGCTCTCAGGACCCTGAAAGTGATTCTGCTGGTGGGACTGAAAGTATCATCCTGGCTGCGAGGACTTCTCTGACCTCATGCCCTGAGCCAGTGCCCTATGTCATTCCTGAAGAGGAAGAGGTACGTCCAGCCCTGGGTCGGGACGCAGGTTCCTTGTCTGTAGCCCATGACAATGTTATTGTCTCATTACACTTCCCTGTCCCAAACGACACCCCCATTCTTTCCTGATTTTTTGTCTTATACATGAGATATTGGTCACCTGCATTCACACCCAGAATAGGACAGGCAGAGCCATGGAATAGGCCTCAGCTCACATGGCCACACAGGGACAGCAAAATAAGTCCTGTGGCTTGTGTCTGGTGTGTGGTGATCACTTCAGATATGCACAGCACTCTGGAGGCCACCAAGCACTTTTGGCATTCTTACTTTTGGCCTGGTTAGCAGACACAACCTTTCCATATGGGGCAGTGGTTCTCAACCTTTCTAATGCCGTGACCCCGCAATACAGTTCCTCATGTTATGGTGACCCCAAACCAAAAAATAATTTTGGTGGCTACTTCAAAACTGTAATTCCAAATAAATAGCATTTTTCGATGGCTTTCGACGAGCCCTGTGTTCTGGTCATTCGACCCCTGCTGGGGTCACGACCCATAGGTTGAGAGCCACTGGTATAGAGGGAAATGAAAGTGAAGGCAGGAAAAATGCTTTTGTCAAGGAAAGTGGCAGGCTTCCTGAGATCCGATCTAATGTATTTCAGCTCTGCCAGGACTCTACAGAACATGGTCGCACCTCAGGGTGCAGGATGCGTTGCTCAGGATGCATGTATCCAGCTGTCCCTTGGTACTTTGGTGACACAGCTTCAAACACCTTGGGAGATGAAAGGTGGCAACACACGTGAGTGACTGGCAGTGGGAATCACACAAATCACGGACCACGGTAAGAGTTGTGGCTCAGTGAAAGCCATCTGCCCGAAGCCCATGGTGCCCTTGTCCTGTGGAGATGCTGGACACTGGCCCTGCACCTGGGAACGATACCAGGAGCTCTGTACCTGTCACTTCCACTCAGCATTGCACTGGAGGGCCTGGCAGTGAAAAGAAAGAAAAGGAATCCAAGAGGGAATGGAGAACCAGAACTCTATCTATGGCTGTCAGCATCTTGTATATGAAAATCTTAAGGAATTAAAAAGAACCTGTTAAAGTTACTACAAATGAATTCAGCAATTCTTTGGGGTACAGATCAATTAAAAAGTCAATTATGTCATCTTATACTAATGTGAAAATTTGAAAATGAAACATTTTTATCTACAATATCAACCACAAGGAAAAATACTTAGGAATAAATTTAACAAAAGAAACTTAAGACTTGAAACATTAAAGTATACATAAAACATTATAAAATATTCACTGAAATAAAGAAAACCTCTATCACTGGAAAGGCATCCCACAGTCATGCATAGGTTGACAACACTGTTAATATGGTAACACGTCCCTCATGAACACCCAGTGTCCTTTTTGCAGAAATGTATAAGATACCCTTAAATGTATATGGAGCTGATAGGAGCCCTAAAGGGAAAATAATCTTTTGATAAAATGGAGGATTTTAATAATGTCCTTTACAACTACAGTATAGTGAGAGTGTGGCACTGGTGTAAAGACAGGATGAGATTAGTGGGATGGGACTAGGAGCTTACACGCAGCCCCCAAAGGAGAGAAAGGAGAAAAGACAGGGAAACAAAGGAGGGAAAAGCATGCAAGTACGCATATAGGATAGCTGAGATGACGTCACTCGTAATTTCCATCCATGTTTTTGAAGATAGCAGTTAATATGTAGAATTTTCACCTGAGGACAGCAATGTGTAACACAGAGACTATGGTGGGAATGCCTCTCATCTTGGTCTTCTCAGTGTATACCATTTGGAATGCCTTAACAGTTATTTTTCATAAAACAAAAATTATATTTACTTAGAAGCATTCAGAATGTCAACAAAACAGTTGCAACATTTTTTTCCCTGCAGTTACAGAGTGGTATTCAGTTAACAGAACAACAATTATTTCGTATAAGCTGCATCAGCGACAACTAAGATGAAAAGCTACCATCCCCACTTACAATTAATTTGTGCTGTGCACCAACAAAAACCTGCTTTAAATTTCCATGCCAACGTACAACTCCCATACTGTTCCAGACAAGGTTAGTGGCTATTCAAAATACCACCAGGGCAGGGATATCTAAAGACACATTCTGTGGTGTGTTAATTACACAAAAAACAAAACAAAAACAACACTTTATAGTGTAAAAACAAATCTTATACAGCCTTACATTTCAATTTTTTTTCTTTGAAAGGAGTGAGTTGTGTGTAGGGGGGTTAAATGCTTTATAGATGTCTTGGTTTATGTCTAGTTGTTCCCTCAAAGCCTCAGGTAGTCATTGGGCGGGGACTTCTATAGATTGAGACTTGACTCATGAGTCACTGGGATTATGTGTTTTAGTACTGATGGGATTTTTGGTCTGAGTAGGGCTGGAACTGTGGATGTGGTCTAGGGTGGACATCCTAAGGCAGAGAGCCTGATAGGAATATAAAGAGAGACAGAGAGACAGACTAGAGCTGTTGCTGTTGCTCTGCTGCCCTGTTTGGTTGGCTGCCTCTGTCGCCATTTTGTTGCTGTTCCGCCAGCATGAACTAGATCCTCTCTGCCCTGTTCCACTCAGCCTTGGATCCAGCTGAGAATGGACTGAAACCTCCAGTAATTGTAAGCTAAATAAACCTTTCCATCCTTCATTTTGAGTGTTGGGTATTTGTCCCAGCAACAAGTAAAAAGTAACTAACATAATAAACAAGAAAAAAAAAAAAAAACCCTGCTAGAACCAACTTATTCATCCTCATCCTCTTCTTCATGCTCCTCATCCTCTTCATCTTCCTCCTTCTCTTCATCCTCATCTTCCTCATCCTCCTCTCCTTTTTCTTGCGTTTTTCAGCCTTGGTGACTCCCTTTTTTTGCTGCATCAGGTTTTCCTTTAGCCTGGTAGGCAGCGATGTCCTTTTCCTTCAGCTTGGCAGCCTTCTTCTCCTATGGCTGTTTGTCACCTGCTGCAGCGTTATTCCACATTTCTCCAAGTTTCTTTGCAACATCTCCAATGGAGAGGCCAGGATGTTCTCCTTCAATTTTTGAGCGATACCCAGAACAGAACAAGAAGAGAGTTGAAGGAGGCCTCTTGGGCACACTAGGATCCTTGAACTTCTTTTGTTTCTCCTTAGGAGGAATGTAAGTTTTCATTTCTCTTTCATAACAAGCCATGTAGGCCTTTGTCACGTCTTCAAATTTTCCTTTTTCTTTAGAAGACAGGGTCTTCCACCTCTCTGAGCACTTCTTAGAAAACTCTGAGAAGTTAACGGAAGCATCTGGATGCTTCTTCTTGTGCTCTCTAGGCAAGTTTGCAAAAAGCATGCATGTGACATCCCGCCTCTTGGCTTCTTAGGATCTCCTGCACCCATGTTTACTTGTTTTCCTCAGCGAGGTATAGTTGCCCAGTGCCCGTCCGGCTCTCACTTGCCCTGGCACTATCTCTATGGAGCTCACTGTACTGCAATGGCTGTGAGAGTAGGAACCAGACGCTGCCTCTTTATTCTCTCTGCTCTGTAACCCTTATCAATTATTATATTCTATTTAAAATAAATTAAACAAAAAAGACAATGAAAAAAATTTAAGATTTCTTGAAAGAAAAAAAAAAGAAAGAAAAAAACAGAGATAATCCTGTAAAATTCTTTTTTTTTTTTTTTTTTAGAATTTTTAATTTTATTTATTTATTTTTTTCTTGTTTCAGAACCTTTATTTGGTTATTCACTCATTTTTATGGCTGGCTCAGCCCGCCCGCCCCGAGGGTAGGGCTGGCGCAGCATGTGGTGCTGGGGATCGAACCGCGGCCCTTAAAGCCGCCCAAGCTTTCCCAAGCAGGTGCTTTAGACCACTGAGCCATCCCGCCGGGCCCAATCCCTTAAATTCTTAAGCGACAACAAGCAGATCATTAAGGACGAGCTTGTACCCCTAGGTGCAGCATCTGAAGAACACATAAAAGAGAAAAATAGGCAAATTTGAGTTCATGAAAACTAACATATGCATACCAAAAGCCATTACGAAGTAAGTGGAAAGATACGCGGAGGACTGCCTGAGCGGCTCTCCTTGAAAGAAAAGCGACTGTCTCCATTTTGACTAAGCCTCACCCTATGTCCTCGTATTGAAGTGTACAGAGCTGGCTAGGACTTCTCATTATCTTTTCAGTTGGCCTTAAACAGTGTGCATTGATCTAGCTGAGGTGCTGGTGGTAATTTTTGAAGATGGTACGCGTGTTTCCCTGATAACCCACATGGGCCGCTCTCCAGTATGAGCGGGGTCAAGACAGGACGAAGAGATGAAGCGCCACACTGTCAGCTGGGCTTGAGCCTCGAGATAGAGGCTATGACTTCCTGGGGCTTGAAAGATTACACATCAGAACTGAGGCACCAGACCCCCAAAATATCAGATACTATCTCAATAGCATAATGCAAATTACTTCCTCTGCATATTCTTTTTGAATATGGTGGAGGTGAATGCAGGCCTCCTACCTAGCCCAGCTCACAGAGCTCACTTTCTTCCCACAATTCTCTTTCTCAAGCCACTCCCCCTTCTCCACTAAATAAAACCTGAGTATAGTCCTGGGTCACTCTTTTTGTTCCAGAAGCCATATTCAGAGAGGATGTGCAGAGGAAGTAATTTGCATTATGCTATTGATTTCAATACGCTGGCTCAGTCAAAATGGAGACAGCTGCTTTTCTTTCAAGCAGGAGAGCTGCTCAGGCGGTCCTCCACAGATAAGCGCCATGGGATAAAAATGTCAGTAAATAATACGTCTGATAAGGGCTGCACATCCAGAGAAATGACCCAGTTAAAATCTGGAAAAGCATCTAGGAGGGTGAGCAAGGAAGATTGCAAATATAAGTCCAGCCAGGACAATTTTGCAACTTACTGAGACCCTGGCTTAAAATGTAAAAGAAAAAAATTTAAAGGGCTGGAAGTGTGGATCAGTGTGAAGACCTTGAATCGAAGCCCTGGTACAGAAAAACACAACAGCTCATCCAAAACATCACTGAGAAAAACAAAACAAAACAAAAAATTAGACAAAGTTTTAACTGGACCTTTCTACAAAGAAGTCCTAGCAGTGAGAGAGCACATGGACAGCGGCCAGCCTTAGCAGATAAGTGCAAGCAGAGCCACACCCACAGGGTGACAGTAACTGAGAGAGACAGGCAACAGCACAAGCTGGCAAGCGTGTGGGGAAAGCAGGATCTGATCTGCATGTGCTGCAGGAGGGCGAAGCACGGCAGACAGCTTGGAAAACAGTTTGGCAGTCCTTCAGCAAGTCAGAGTCACCATAGGACCCGGAAGTTCTACTTCTGATATGTACCCAGGATACTTGAAAAACTGCTTCTATCTGTTATTTTATTGTATTTGCTTGTTTGATGCAGGGTCTTCCTGTGAAGTACATATTTGTAGTGATCCTCCTGTCTCAGCCTCCCCAGTGCTGGCATGGCACATGGCACCAGGGATTGAATTTGGAATGTTATACTGTCAAGGTATCTCCCAGCCTAAAAAGCTACTTCTATACCAAAACATGGCCATGAATGGTTACAGCAGAATTGTTCATAAAGCTCCAGTGTAGAAACAACCTCGTTGCTCATCAGCTGCTGAATGATTAAACAGAACGTGTACTTGTGGGATAGAATATTACTTGGCCATAAAAAAGGAATATCATGCTGATACATGCTATGACTTGAATGAGCCTTGAAGCCAGGCCCAAAAGACCACATATGTGCATTTTATCCTTTTTACAAAAACTATCTGGAATATGCAAAACCATAGTGACAGAGGACAGATTAGTGGTTGCAAGGTGGAAGTGGCTAGCACTTGGGGTGGCTATTTGGGGCATGCACTTTCTTTTGAGGTGATGAAAATGTTCTGAATTAGATACAGCAGTGTTGCTAAAAGAAGTCGATTATCTGTCAGTCATTCTGATTCATGTTAAGCATCACCGGGCTAACCTTCCTTTAAATATTTTCCTTCTTTCTTTCTTTCTTTCTTTCTTTCTTTCTTTCTTTCTTTCTTTCTTTCTTTCTTTCTTTCTTTCCTTCCTTCCTTCCTCCCTCCCTCCCTCCCTCCCTCCTTTCTTTCTTTCCTTCCTTCCACCCTTCTTTCTTCCTTCCTTCCTTCCTTCCTTCCCTCCTTCCTTCCTTCTTTCTTTCTTTTGTATTTTAGGGAAGGTTCTCTAGGGTGTTCAGGGTCTCGCTACTAGATCAGACTCTTAGTGATCCGCCTGTTTACAGCCTCCCAAGAGCTGGGATTACAGGTGTGCGCCATCACGCCCAGTCCCGATGGCCGTCTCAGCACACCCTAGGGGTGGAGCTAGCATGGCAGGCCAGGATATCGAACCCTTGACCCTTGTACTGCTTGCAGGCGCTTTAATCCACTGAACTATTTGGCCAGCCCTCAGGCTAACATTTCTGCTCTCTTTCTTAGGAGGACTTGAGTCTGTTGGTGTGAGAGAAGTCACTTCGCTGTGTGCTTCTTGGAAGTCCTTTTCAAGGATGGGCCACCTTGCAGGCAGCAGGGTCCCTTTAGGAAAGGTCTGCCCCTGCTCTTGTGCCCAGCAGTGAGCATGCAGCTGTCTCTGTGCTGCCCTTGTGAATGATGGACACGGATGGACTCCACATTCCCCTGCAGGCCAGAAGTGAGGTGTGGTCAGGGCCCTGGTGCCATGAGTGGAGAGAAATGCGCTTGGAGAGCAGGCTGCTTGGTCCTTTGCTCTCTCTCCACCTTAGACTACTGGGTCTGCTGTCCAGCAGCGGGCAAGGCCCATCCCAGGGCAGTGCAGGTGACAGCTCCTTCCTTACAAAGAGGGGCTCCCTTCCACTCACCAGGACTTCCTCTAGTTCCCCACTGACCTCAGCAGGATAGGACTGTGTTTACTGTCACATGAGGAGTGAGGACTCAGCCTGACTCCTCTGGGCCCTGTGCTCCCAACTCCTGAGTGTGCTTTGTGTATTATCAGTGAGCCCTTAATTTTTTTCAGAGACTCTATCTATAGAGCGATTTGAGGTTCTCAGTAATATTTAAAGAAAGGCACAGGGATTTCCCACATTGCCCCCTGGGTTTTCTCCACAGGCTTTGATGCTTGTGCCATGGCCACAGCCTGGATTGTGTCACACGGAACAGCTTTCCTGTGGCCTACCTGTCATTGCCAACCACTGCCCTGTCTGCTGGCTCCCAGGTTACCCTTCCTCGAATGGTTTCTAGCTGGAAGACTTCTAGCTGGGACCAGGCCACCCATAGCTTTTTCAGACCCAAATGTCTTTATGAGGCAGAGAAAAGACAGCACAGGATGCTAACAGGTCAGGCTGTCACCCTCCAAGTGGGCCAGAACAGGTCACCACGGAGGAAACCAGCAGAAGTGAAAGATGTCCTTGTGTTCCCTCACTTTCCCTAACCCTTGGGAGTTTTGATGCCAAGAAGACCAGGGAAGCCCCTTCCCAAACCTGAGATTTGTGTTCTAGGAAGTCATAAGTGAGGTAGATCTACAGTAGCCTCCAAATACCCAGCTCCACTGCTCCCAGGCTCTGCCCTGCCAGGGCTCTGCCCATTTTGTGGTTGCCACCATGGCAGCTCCTCGTGGGCCAGGGCTGAACCTCAACTTCTCACTGTCCACTGTGTGCTCAGGCGGCTTCTTCAGCATGGGGACAATCTGAGCCCAGACCTCCCTGCTCCAGGATGCGCCAGTGTGGGCCAAATGTTGGGTCTCCTGTCCCCTATTCATGTGTTGATATTAAGAGGGGGCACTTTGGGGAGGTGAGTAGAGCATCAGAGGGAGTCCTGATGAAGGCCGGGGAGGCCAGAGAAAAGAGATACAGGGATCTGGTCTCCACCCTTTTAGTCCTTAGGCCATGAGAAGCATCTTGGACGGCACCATCTGTGGAGACTGCGACCTTTACCAGGCGGTGGTTAGTGTGAGCGGGCCAGCTCTAACGCTGAGCAGGAGCCTTCTCTAGGGGCTGTGGCCTCCTTTAAGGTGTTCCACTATAGCAGCCCTAACAGATGCAGATGGCATGGTGTCTGTTGGCTTGGTGTGCCCTTGCTGCTCAGACCCAGTGCAGCACGTCCAGCTGTCTGTCTCCCTGACTTCACAGCAGAAGCCCAGTCTTCTGAGTGGGGTGGCCTTGGAGTGAGGACACAGGCAGGGGCCATCATACTTGGGGATCCAAACAACCACTGTGTGACCATAATCCAGAGAAGTGGTTGGCATGTGGTCATGCTTAGTCTCCCAGATTTCTCAGAGCAAGAAGACTGCCAGAGTTCCCCATGACTGCCCAGGGCCAACTAAGGGGGAGTTGCCCAGAACGTGCGCCCCAACTTTGGATTGCACCTCATCTGGAGTCCTTCCTATCAGAGACATGTTTAGAATAATGTCCCTCCATGGCTGAAGGTAACTCTTGGCCATCATTTTCCTGCTGACCTGCCATCTTCCTTAACCTTGGCCTCAATGACCGATGCCCTCACCCCCTTTGTCACTTGCCTGCCTCGCCTGAGGCCAGCACGGTGTCTCCTTGACTCCAGAAAACTCCCAGGGGAAGAAGGGACATCTGTGGAGGGCTGCTCCAAAGCCAGGAGCCACTGGAGAGGCTGGTGCTCCCATCACATGGGCCTCTGGGTGCCTGGCTGCTGTGTAGGAGGGTTCCATGTGGCTGGGAAGCATGGTCAGACTCATTCTTGGGTAACCCTTCCTGTCCCCAGCCGCTCTGAGCTCACTGTCAGTGGCCTGTGCTAGGCTGCAAGACCAGCCCTCCTTCCTGTCCTTTCCTCCCTCCCTGCTGCTTCTTTCCCACCCTCCCTCCCTCCCTCCCTCCCTCCACCCCTCCCTCCCTCCATTCCTTCCTTCCTTCCTTCCTTCCTTCCTTCCTTCCTTCCTTCCTTCCTTCCTTCTTTCCTTCCCTCCTTCTCTGCCTTCTGTCCTCCATAAGGAGAGTCACTTTGCTCCATCCAGGCCTTTCCACTGTGCCACTTCAACCCTATAACCAGCTGATTACGGACTGAAACCTCTACAAACTATGAGGAAAATAAACCTCTCTTCCTTTATGCTGGTTTTGCATCTGAGACATGAGAAAGCAACTGGACACGTGAGCTTGTACTTAGGATCTTTAGGTCTTTCTACAGGATTAAGCTTGTTATCTTTGCCAGCTGTGGTGGTGCCTTCCTATAAGCCCACTACTCTAAGAGGCTGAGGCAGGAGGACTGCAAGTTTGAGTCCAGCCTGGGCAACTTAGTCACTTAGTGAACCCTGTCTTCTCAGTGAAGGTGTAGCTCAGGGTAAAGGCCTTGGGTTCAATCCCTAGTACCACACACACACACACACACACACACACACACACACACACACACACAAAGAACAAAAAGAAAGGGAAAAAAAGAGAGGCGATTAGCTTTATACAAATCCCCTTTCTGTTGCTAATTACTTTTTATTCCCTGTGAAGTCTACTTTATCTTATATTCATGTAGTGGTCCTTACTTCTTAAAGATTACTGCTTCCATAGTGTAGCTTTTGCTGTCCTATACTTAAAACATACCTACATCTCAGTGTAGGGGATTTATAGGCCACTGTAGTTTTTATATGTCTTTCTTTCTTTCTTTTTTCTTTTTTTTTTTTTTTTTTTTTTTT